>MNCI01016492.1:141246-168689 GCA_015680685.1 Gnetum montanum
ACGAAGTCCAAGATGTGTACGGTTGATCAAGGAATCGATTGCTCGTCACACTTAGGATAGATTAGATTTTCTTACCCTTTCCCTCTTAGCTTAGATTAGTTAATATTATTTTCCACTGCCATCAGGAGTAGCGTTAGAATTAGAACACATCATACACCTCATCTAGACTAAACCATACGTGACATATGCAAAACTAGTCTATATGGGAAGACAGCGAACCGCAACCTAAGGCTAACTATCTAGATGCCACAATTAGTCCATTTGCGGAGTTCGACCGGATCACGCGTGCGACGCTCGTTTCGTATGGTTGAGTGTAGGGGTACCTTGCCGCTCATCACTCGGGATTGAATGTTATATGGGTTTAATCATCTCATTTAGTGGTTTTTAATTTACCGCTAATTTCTTTTTCTACATACTAATTTAGCTCTTTTATTAACATAAAAGGCTACACAAGCAAACATGCTAATACTAGGTTGAATCAACCCCTTTTCTACGAGTTGTTTGATCTTCTCATCACATTATTTTTTCAAATCCAGAGACATTCCTATGTGATGGTCTTTGGCTTTTAATCTAGCATTATTTAGTAGTTTTATGTGACACCAATGTTGTTTCTTATGCCTACAACATTTTGGGTCATCACTAGCCAAGGTGAGCAATTTGGCTTTTATGGCTCCTAGGGCATCTTCTTGTTTTGAGATTTGATTAATAATCCATTGTGTATTTTTCTTTTTCTAAGGTTTATAGTAAAATTTAATTATAGTTTGGAATATTCTTGCATAGGTAAATGGCCCTAAATGAATCTTATCCTTTGTTATTATCAATGATTCTAATTGGCATAAATTATCAACTCCTAATACCATATCATAAGCTAACCAATCTATAGCATATATAGTCATCCAAAAGATCATCCTACTAGAGTTCTTATTAGTATAGAGGCTTATTTTGTAATATACATATCTATCTTATCAAACGTAACAACTAATTTAGGACATTCTTTCCATAAATATGATGGAATTATCCCTATTTTGGCTAATGTTTCTTCAACACCTATGTCAATGAGTACATCAATGGGATATGGTTTAAAGCTAGGTAAATGGATAAATAAAGTAAAAATGGGAACTTGTACTAATCATTTTTTATTTTGATTTATTTTAATAGGAGCTACTTTTCTTACTTCTTGTTCATACAAAGTACATTGCTTGCTTTGCTCCTTAGCTTGTAATTCTTTGACTTCCCTTGTAGCCCATTGTATAAATTACTAAAGTTGTTTAATCCTACTTCTTCGACATATGGATCTGTTAACCCCATCTAAAATAGGATTAGTGTCTTATTATGGAATATTTTTAGTTTCTTCTTCCAACAAGGCTTCTAACTCCTCTAGGGATTCCATTTGTGATGGTTTTGGTTGGGAATCTAAACTATCATCTCTATCTTTTAACAACTATTTATATTGTCTTTTTATTCTTTTTTATCTTTTAGTTTTTTTTCAATTAACATATATTATTCTAGATTTTAATCTCCTTATCTCTTTTTCTATGTGTTGTAGGTGTAATCAGTCCTTAGTATGGATGGATAATGACTTTTTAGATCTAGATGATGATGGAAGGAGATGATTCATGTGGCAATAATAAACACAATCAGATTCCAAATCATCTAATGTGATAGTGGTCACACAACCTCTTCCCACTATGCCAACATCAATTGTACAACCTCAAGTCACTCAACTTTCTTCACAACTAGCAACACAAATACTATAGCCTATAGAGATGCCCGAAGGCTTGGATCAAGCCTTCTAAATGATCCAAGACCTTACTAAAGAGCTGCAAAAGCTCAAAGCTAGTACAATTAAGATAGCCAAGGTTCTAGACTTTTACCAAGATGATCCTATAAGCCCTACAATTCCTAAAATAACATTACCCACAAGCATGCCCATATCAAACTTCATAAAATACACTAATAAAGGGGATTCCAATGCACACTTGGTCACCTTTTGGTCTAAGTGCCTCATTTTGCAAGCTTGGCCACATATGATATTAAGGAGTTTTCCCATGTCTCTTAAGGAAAATTATCTATATTGTTATTGAATCTTGCCTAGAGGTTCTATCTCTTCCCTTAAAGACCTAATAATCTAATTTTTCAACCACATTAAACACAACTTGAATCAAGGTGCCACATTAGATAAATTGATGAAGGTGAAGCAAGGGCCACTTGAATCAACCAAAAGGTTCATTCAAAGGTGGAACTTAACAAATAACAAGATTCTGGAGCTTATTTCTGAGATTGACCTCTTGGCCATCTACAAGGAAGTAGTAAATGCATTTATCAAATCAAAGGTTTACTACCTAAAGCCCCAATCACTAAGGCAAGTCTTCTTGCAAACTAAGAATATTAAGGGGGTAGGTGAGGCTAGCAATTATCTAGCCTATGTGGCATATAAAAACTAACACATAAAGAGGGATAGTAATAAAAATAGACAAGAACATACATCCATGAGTACAATAAAAAAAGATTCAAAACAAGGAAAAGGAAGGATCACCACCATGCAACACCTCCCAAGACTCATTACGACCATCCACTTCCTACACTCAAAATTAGCCAAGACCAAACTTTGGATAGAAGGATAGGTCTAAGTACACAAGGTTGTCTATGAAGCCCTATAAGATTTTAGAACATTTTCTTAAAGAAAAATATATACAACATAAACAACTATCTAAGGAAGCTCATAAGAGGCATGATCATCTATGTGACATAGAAATAGATCCAACGTTAGTGACTAAAGATGATCTAAAGTTGCCAAGGTACTTTAGACTATATAGGTATTGCCATTATCCTCAAATGGCTAGTCATGACACCAAATGTTTCCTAGCACTAAAGGCTGACATCTAGAAGATGATAGATCATGAAGAGTTGGTTTTTAATAAGCCTAACTCTCCAAGAACCAACTCTTATAATATAGCCTCATTCACAGAAATCAAATGATCCAATTCTCCAAGGAAATCATTTGTCATCAAAGTACCATCATACCCCTAAAATACAAAGCCTAGAAAGCCTTCATCATACGAGTATCACTTCCTCTATCCCCTAGAAATCCTTTTGTCATAAGTGTTCCATCTTTAGTGGCATCAACTTCACAACCTAGACTACAAGTTACCAATCCTCCAAAGCCTAGTTTACCATGTGTTATCTAGGTCCCTCCACCTTTGACAAGTAAAACCACAACAACCTATGATCAAAGCCCATCTATAGGGGTCCACAACTCAAAGGGTAGAAAAAAATCATCATCACAATGATGATGAAAACAACTTGTATCCAAACCAACAACTAAGCCCACTAAAGTTAACAACAAAAGGCTCCAAATCAAGTTAACATAGTTAGACCTACACCAACATTAGCTACACCCATGGACAAGGAGCTCAATGCACATACATCAAAACCTAAGCCATAAACTATAGGTAGAATGGAGGAAGTTAGAACCACTACAACTGAAACATCACATGCCAAGGAAAATAATTTTCTTACAACAATGAAATAAGAAAAATGGTAATTAAGCTAAAATAACACATCACCAAAATTTTATGACCTAGTCATGACATCTCCTACGCATAGGGATGTAGTACTTCAAGTTTTGACTTCTATCCCTGTGAGCAAAGACATGCTTGCTAATAAGGAATCAATCCACTCTATCATTGAGCAAGCTTCACTTAGGGGAAATAGGCATTAACCCATGCTCAAATTTCATGATAGTGAGGTCAAGAGTAACTCTAGAAATGGAGAAGTTCTATCCACTCCTCTCCTCATTAATATAGGTTTTTGTAGGTACAAGGTTCATCATATTCATGTGGATGATGGGGCAGCAACTAATGTGGTACCACTTTACACTATTGACAAGCTAGGCTTCACCAAGAACATCCAAGAAACCACTACCTCAGCACTCAAATCATTTAATGAGTCATGAGTAGTGGTGAAAGGCTTTTTCTCCTTGGATTTATAACCAATGAGAAATTCCCTACATTCCTTAACTTCCTAGTGGTTGAAGAGACACCTAGCTTTAACTTGATCATAGGAATGCCATGGTTAGCTAAGCTTGATGCGATCTTATCTCCTATAAACTAGGAGATCCATTTACCATATGAGGAAGGGGAAATTTTGAACATGAAGACAATGTATTAGTACCATCAGTTAACTATGTCAACATGGACTAAGGTTCAAAGGTAGAGTTTCAAAAGGAAACTCTTGACACTTAAACTAGGGCCAACAATAATGAGAATAATAATGTTACAAATAACATCAACTCTGTAACATTGAATTATCAATGAAAATTCCTACAACTTTCCATATCGAACAAGAGAGATAGTAAGCACAAGATCATACCAAAAGGACTCGTTGATCTATCAAATATCAAGGAACAAGTTCATAGTAAATTGCTTATCCCTTCCTTGGTTAATGGTCGATTATTTACTTTTGTGACATTATGTCATGTTTCAATATTGGCTTTAGCCTTATATTATTTTTCAAGAGCATCCCATACCTACTACATAAGTATAGACCATGGTCAACTAAGACCTAAAACTAGCAACCTTATGACTCACTAAAGCCTAAAACTAACAATATTATGGCTTACTAAGGTCTAAAACTAGCTACATTATGGCCTACTAGGGCCTAAAACTAGTATATTAGAGGTCTCTATTACTTTTATCTCTCTTATGTGCATAATGTAACCTACTACACCTTATTTTATACCTTTTCATTTCGTCATTAAACTTTGCTTTGTAACATTGCATTTTATAGTCATTTTAACTAGTAGCCTTTTATACCAAAAACTAAAAATCATAGAAAAATGTAAAACATGAAAATAAATAAAAAATTATCATCCTTAATAACACAAATAAGTGTACAAATTTTTTTTCCATAGTATAGATTGACTCTCATACTTTAGACATAGTTTGGGATTATTAGCAAAGCTTATAGACTACCTAGCATATTTATATCATACATGTGGCTTTTCAACAACTTCTTTGAGTCAAAAAGACTTGAAATAAAATATTAGAAGCCCATATGCCTAGGACATGACATAAGCTCAAGATATCAAAACGTTTCAGCCCCTAAAAGCCAAATTCAAGCCTTGAAAGTTGGAAAAACTGAGGAACTATTCTAGCTAGAATAGTTCCAACATAGTTGCTCATTCGAGTGGCTTTTCACCTTATCCTTGAGTTCAAATAACCCAAAAATAGACTATTGAAATTCCAGAGGCCTAGGACATGACATAAGCCCAACATCTATCCATTTTTTAGCCCCTAAAAGATGAATTTGGGCATTGAAAGTTGGGCAGACTGAGGAACTATGCTAGCTAGTGTAGTTCCAACATAGTTTCTCACATACATTGCTTTTCACCAACTTCCTTGGGTCCAAATAACTCAAAAATCAATTGGTTAAAGTGAAAATTCCTAGGGAATAAAATAACCCTAAGATATGATTACTTTCTATCCCCTAAAACATGAATTTAGGACATGAAAGTTGAGCAGTCTAAGGAACTACATTGCCCATTATAGTTCTAGTGTAGTTGCTCATATAGATGAATTTTCACCAACTTTCTTAAGATCAAATGTCTCAACAATCAACTGGTTGACTCCCCGATCCTACTACATGACATACGCCTAATATTTTACCACTTTTTAGCCCCTAAAAGCTAAATTCAAACCTTAAAAGCTATGTAGATTAAGGAACTACATTGGCCAACATAGTTGCTCATACATGTGGCTTTTCACCAGCTTCCTTTAGTCTAAATGACTCAAAAATCAACTAATGAAATCCCAAAGACATAGGGCATGACATAATCCCAAGATCTTACCACTATTCAGCCCCTAAAAGCTAAATTTAGGCCTTGAAAGCTAGACAAACTAAGAAACTACATTGGTCAGCATACTTCTAGCATAGTTGCTCATACAGATGGCTTTTCACCAACTTCCTTGAGTTAAAATGGCTTAATAGTTGACTAGTTGAATCCTAGAGGCCTAGGGCATGGCATAAGCCTAAGATCTAGCTACCTATCGATTCCTAAAAGCTAAATTTAGGCCTTAAAAGCTAGGAAGACTACGGAACCATGTTGGCCAGCGTATTTGCTCATATAAGTGGCTTTTCAATAGCTTCCTTAGTTTAAATAACTCAAGAATTAACTTTTTGAAGCCTAGAGGCCTAGGGCATGACATAAGCCCAATATATGGTAACATTTCAGCCTCTAATAGATGAGTTTATTCCTTGAAAGATGGGTAGACTAAGGAACTACTCTAGCTAGCATAGTTCCAGCATAGTTGGTCATATAGGTGGCTATTCACTAGCTTCCTGAAGTCCAAATAACTCAAAAATTGACTAGTGGAAACCCAACATAGTCCTATCATGTTCTTTCTCTAGGGTAGTTGTACTAACACCACAACACTCAAAATGACCTAAAACTTGATTTAGGACCTTGAAACACTAAAGCCAACTATAGTTTGTTCTTGTTTTAAAAATCAAAAGCCCAAATTTTGATCCAACTACACTCAAGCCACATCCGACTACACTAGCCAATGTAGTCATGTGGTGTTGGTGCCAAAAATTCACTTATAGTAGCTTTTCTTAACCTCAAAATGATTATTTCAACCTTTTCAAGACCCTACACTACCTTAGGAAGCTAATGGAATTTCAACACTGGGACATCACAAATCCATTTTTCTCATGAGAATACACTAAGACTACGGTGGGTAGTGTATTCCTAGAATAGTTGGTAGTCTTGACATCATTTGTGGCTTCCATGGAGTCAAAATGGCATCAAATTTCACCAATCTCCAACCCTAGTCCACTATGCTATCCATATAGACCATTACAACCCCAAAGCTGATCATAAGAAACCTTAGAACCAACATGTGGACACCAACTACATTGGAGCATATCCTAACTATGCTATCCAATGTAGTCCTAGTTGACCTTTAGCATAGTTACAAGAAAAAGCTTCATTTTTACTTCAAACAACCTTTAAATGACCATACCAAATGCCCAAACTTCCCCATCAATTCTATAGACCTTCACTATGGCTCATTAAGGCTTAAAATTGGTAAAATCTAACCCTAGTTGACCAGAAATTAACCAAGAGTCATCACCTATCTCCAATCACAATTGGTTTGATGTTGTTCCTTTGTAGCTTTACTTGTCTTAACCTTGTTGCACAATTGAAATCTTCATTACCTTATCATTTAGTGTAATTTAGCTTTACACCCCTCATGTACACAACATTTTCTCCTACTAAACCTTATGTTTCTATCATATGGCATCATTTGTACTTTAGTTGGCTTGGAAAGTTGTGAGGATCGTTGAACTTAGAAGAAAGGGGGATGAATAAATTTCCTAAATTAAAATTATTTGAGACAAAGATAACACACCAAATTTAACATGGTTTCCCAACTTGGGTAGTTTACACTTGAAGGGTAGTTCACAAAAACACCTCTAGACTATGCTTCTCTCAAATGTGGTTTGAATGGTACCACATCCTATACAAGCTCTAAGCTCAACTCAGAAGTGATTCAATGCTATGAATCCACTCAACCCCAGAAGGTCTTGACAAGCTTAGAATGTGGTTTCTAGGATTCCACAACCTTTACAACTTGAGCTTTGCTTTGGAGTGTTATGGTACTACACTAACAATCAATTCCTTGACATCTTAACAAGCTCAAGAAAGATGCCTTCTTGCAAGAAGTACATCAATCCCACAGTGAAACAATGGAGAACAACAATCAAAGGCCTAAATGTAACTAAGTTTGTTGATCCTTGCACTTGAGGTACAGGTTACTTTGACCAAATTCAATAGACAAAAGATAGTACAATGAGAAGCAACAATTATTACAATGATTGCCAAATTATTACAATAGATAGTACACAATGCTTTCTCTTTTCCCAATGAGAATGAAATCTTCTTATAGCCACTATGTTTTTGAATTCATCTTAGGGTTCATGCAACAACTAGATAATGGTCACTAAAGAAATCTACTTTGAGAGTGAGATGTCTTTTTACATCAAACCTTCATTTTAGAAAGATGTCTTCTTCTTATGAAAAATAGTTTTCTCTCTAGAAAGACATCTTCTCCTATGTTGCCTTCAATTTCTCCAAGGCATGTTCCTTTTCTTGGACACATCTTCACTTGATAGTAGACATCTATTATTTTTTCAAGACATCTTCTCTAAAAATAATCCTTCAATGCTAAGGCTTCCTTTTAACCTCTAACATGAGCTTTGAAATCTTTGTCCCTTGTCCAAAATCTTTGAAATCTTGCATGCTCACTTAAGACCTTGTAGATGACCTTCTCCTTTGATCTCTCCTTTTGTCTAAACTAGTTCATTCCTTGTCATCAATGTAGGATTCATTTTGGTCTTTGAGATATTCATTTTAACATTGCTTTATAGGTGTCATCTCATCTTCTTCTTTTGTTTCCAATGTACTTTGTCCTACAATCACAACATCACATAAACATTCTTGTACTCCATTTTTCGTAACATTTTGACATACTAACAGGTCAATAATCTTTGCCTTTTTGGTGATGTTCAAAACTTAATAAAATGGATTAGTAGACATGAAAATATCCAAATACCTCTCCCCATTTTTGAATAGCAACAAAAAGAATAAATCACATAAACCTTTCAAAGATGAGATCATAAAAGAGAAACAACAAAAAGAATGCATGACAAAAACAACTATTCCCTTTGCAAAAGAATCCAATATTGTTCAATCATAGTCATATCATTATCAGAAAAGATATCCATAATAGCACAATCTACAAACTCATCATATAAAAGATATATAATTTTACATATAAAGCAATTTCAAGGATATCCATATGGATCGCAAGACACTTAGAAATGTTTAAGGTATTCAACCAATTTCGCCAACCCTTGAATAGGCCATCATAATAGAAATAGCATTACTGTATACCTTATTAGTAGAGGACAAAAGTACTTAAGGGAAGATATATTCATAATATATTTATAGATATGTATACATAAAGAAAATATACCCATCTCTTAGCATGATTTCCATAGGATTGAAGATGTCAAAAGTGATAGGAGCTTCCCCTTATCAAAATATTTTTGACAAGACCAAGCATCAATCTTGTTTTGATCATTATACGAATAATTAAATTTTTTCTTACAACCACAATTTTTATAAATAAATAAGCTATTCTCCTGATGAATAATATTATCAAACTTGGCTATGCTTGAACTTGAACTTGCATTCTCTTTAGTGAGATTCTTTGGCTATTTGTTAGAATTCTTTTCTTCTTGAACCTTTTTGCAAACCTTATTTAAAGTAGTTAGTTGTTGAATTTTAGCTCTTATGTCTGATATTTCTCCTTTCCTTTTAGTATGACTAGAATCTAGCTTAGAAATTAAAATTTTCTTTGCTTTCCTAGGTAAATAATGTAGAACAAGAATCTCTTCCCTAAGTTCACTATACTTGTCATCACACTTACCAACTTTCTTAGCCATACGCCAAGAATTTTCATCTATATGCACCATGCATATGACATGAGAATATTTGATTGAGTTTCCTTCTTCTTCTTCACTTTTCTCAACATCATCCCAACTTGTATAAAAGTTTGTCTTTTTCAATTCCCCATCATTGTATCTATTCTTTGGCTGAATTCTACTATCACTAGGATATTCGAAGGCCATGTGACCTCTTCCTCCATAAATCTAGCATTCTATAGAAGAGAAATCTAAGTTATAATTTTTGCCTCTTTCCTTACCTTTTGGTAGATTGGATCTTTGCTAATCTGCCCCCTTGTTTCTTCTTGTAAGCAATCATTGTAGCTTTCTTGAGATAAAGGCAATCTCATCTTCGATGCCCTCATTATGCTCATTGAGCTCCTTCTTCTTAGAGTAATAGGTTTCTCTTGGATGGCTCCTTTGCTTATGAGATTCATTTCATAAACAATGAGAGCACTTTTAAGATCTTCAAATTTTAGAGTTGAAAAATCTCTAAGTTCTTCTATAGCTGTGACCTTTAGTTTAAACTCTGATTGAAGAGTTCTAATCATATTGATGATGACATTACTCTCTACCAAATCTTTACTAGTACCTCTAATAGCTACAACAATATCATTTGGCCTAGAGAAGTAATCTTTTATTTCCTTACCTTCTCTCATTTTAAGCTTATCATATTCACTTTGCAAAACTAATAATTTTGATTTCTTAATAATAGAGGTTCCTTCATAAGTAGCTTCTAAATTTTGTTAAAATTCTTTGGCCATTATACATCCTACTACTCTATTAAATTTAGATTTATTCAAAGTACAATATAAACAATTCTTTGCTTTTGAATCAAACATGAACTTATCTTTCTCCTCTTGTGTCCATTTGTCGTGGGGCTTGATGGTCGTAGTGGAGCTATCAATAGGTGAAGTGTAGCCTTCAAGGATTGACTCCCAAGCTTAAAACATCATGAATTTGAAGAATTCTTTCATTCTAGCTTTCCAAAAGATGAAGTCAAATCCATCAAACATGGGTGGATTTGTATAAAATGTCCCCTCCATTGTTTACTCTTAAAGTTTATGATGAATAAGAGTACCAGGCTTTGATACCACTTGAGGATCATTGAACTTAGGAAAGGGTACATGAATAAGTTCCCCAAATTAAAATTCTTTGAGATAAAGCACACACACCAAATTTAACATAGTTTCCCAACTTGAGAAGTTCATACTCAAAGGATAGTTCATAAGCACACCTCTGAACTTTGTTGCTCTCAAATGTGATTTGAAGGGTATCACACCCTATATAAGCTCTAAGCTCTACTTTGAAGTGATTTGATGCTATGAATCCACTTAACCCCACAAGGTCCTGAGAAGATTAGAATGTGATTTCTAGGATCCAACAACCTTTACAACTTGAGCTCCATTCTAGAGTGTTGTGGCACTACACCATTGCTCAATCCCTTAGGATCCGAATAAGCTCAAGCAAGATGTCTTCCTACAAGAGGCACATCAACCCCACAGGGCAACAATGAATAATAACAATCATATGGACTACATGCAACTAAGTTTGCTGATCCTTGTACTTTAGGTATAGCTTACTTTGACCAAATTCAATAGACAAAAGATAGTATAATGAGGGAAAATAATCATTACAATGATTTCCAAATGATTACAATAGATAGTACACAATTCTTACTCTTTTCCCAGTGAGAATGAAGTCTTCTTATAGCCACTATGTTTCCAAATTCATCTCAAAATTCATGCAATGGCTAGATAAAAATCACTAAAGATGTCTTCTTCAAGACTGAGACATCTTTTTGCATTAGACATTTATTCTGGAAAGATGTCTTCTTCTAATGAAAGACATCTTTCTCTCCAAAAAGACATCTTCTATTTTTCAAAGACATCCTCTCCTATGCTACCTTCAATACTACTAAGACAGCTTCCTTTTCTTGGACATGTCTTCACTTGATATTAGATGTTTGCTATTTTTGCAAGAATTCTTCTCTGAAAATAATCCTTCAATGCTAAGGCTTCCTTTTGACCTCCGAGATGAGCTTTGAAGTCTTTGTCCCTTGTCCAAGATCTTTGAAATCTTACATGATTGCTTCAAACATTATAGATGACCTTCTTCTTTGAGCTCTTCTTTTGTCTAAACCAGTTCATTTCTTGTCATTAATGTAGGCTTCATCTTAGTCTCTAAGATCTTCATTCTAACAATGCTTTATGGATGTCATCCCATCTTCTTCTTATGTTTCCAATGTACTTTATCCTACAATCACACAGACATTCTTGTAATCCATTTTTCTTAACGTTTTAACATACCAAAAGGTCAATAATTTGGTTTGCATATAGCCTTATTTAACCACCATTAGATCATCATTTTGCCTTTGTTTTATGTTATTTGCTCTAACTTACATGTTATAGACTTTATTAACCATGATTGGACTATGTTTAGCCTTTTCTCTAATGAGTTTTGACTCAGATATGCATTTTCTATTACTGTATTTTACATTTTTAAAATTTTTTAATAATATTATTGCACAAGTGCCACTTGATGTGATTATGTTGCCATGAAAAAATGAGCTAAGAGGATAAGGAAGAAAATTTGACTAGCCATAAGCCTAAATAAACCCCTCTCATGATGTTGTTAGACGAAGTTAACATTACATACCCAAACCTTAAATGTTCTACCATACAACCTCAATGCCCTAAAGTAGCATGATGATCATTAAACTTGAAGCTAGATACATCACATAGGATCCCTTAGTCAAAATTTCCATCTAAATCATAATGGTAAGGAGAAAATGCATAGGACCAAGTTCCTCACTAGAACTTAAGCCTAATCATGACATCAACAAGCCCTTCCAATACAACATTTAAGCCATTACATAGCCTTAATTACATCTAACAATATGTTGCAACAAATGGCTAATGTTGATGACTTTGATGATATATGACAAGTGAGCCTACATGCTCTCTTTCTCTCAATCTCTCTATTTGATATAATAAATGAACTATAAGTTTTGTAAATCTAATGCACATTGCATAGATATCTCCATGTTACATTGATAATGACCTATGAGGCTTAGTTTTTTCATTTTCTTGTGTGACCCTTTGCATTATCTTCTAACAATATGTTTTCTTTGTCTTTTTTCTTATTCTCTTAGAGTTTTGCTTGTAGGATGAAGCCTCAATGTCATCATGAAGGTGCACCTTACTATGGCAACAAGTTATCATGTGATCTTAATGCGTAAGATTTGATTAGTTTATCCTATTGTGCCAAGAGTGCTTATTTTATATCACTCCCATTACCATCCTTTAGCCACTATCCTATAGCCTAATTATAATATTTTGTACCTTGAATGATAGTAATGACCAATATTTAACACTCATGCATTATGGCCATGTGACATCTCCTTCATCATGCTCCACCTTCAAGTTCATTGGATGTAACACATCTCATTCAATGGGAAAACCAAATCAAATCTAGCATTAGTAATGAAACCCAATGAAGGTTTCACCCTGCAAAATAAAATAAAAGAAATGGAAAAGTAAACTACTAAGAAGCTAAAAGGCCATTGAAACCCAAAAAGATAAACCAATAGCTTCAAATATGCAAAGGCAAGAACCTAATGACCAAATAAGCCTTGGAGCAAAGTGTTGACTCCTCAAGAATATTAGAGAGTAACCAACACTTCGAAGCATGAAGCATGAAGACCACATTGATTAACCAACATGTCAGTGCCATTACCATGATCATGATTGCCAACATTTGAAACTCATTGTTAACCCTTGTAACCATTTCATCATGACCAAATATAGCCTTTAACCTCTATTACCTTACCATAAACTTGTCTCATCATCACAATCACTCTTTGGCATGGTTCAACACTGCAAAATCAAATGCAAAGAGGGAACATTGGTGATGGACCTACAGTTATATTTTGTATTCTTTATTAATGTCTCTTGGGTCCATCCTCCAAACATCAACAAAGAGGAGCCAATGAAACACCATCAAAAAAATTCATGTTGTAGCTTGTAACCTTCACCACCCAACTTGAAACAAGATTTTATTGTAAATGTAAGTTTTGTGATCCATGAGCTACAAGCTTGCATACTTTAACTTTCTAGGGATGAAACTACCTCATAAGTTGCTACTACCTCACTTTCCAAGTGGAAAATGTAATTTCATGTCTATATTTGGGCTTAGAAAGGCTAAAAATGTTGTGGGAACTACCAAATTTCACATTTTCATGATTTTCATGATGGTCATGGCCTTTACTACATTGAAGCTACAGACATCTAGTGTTGGAGTTGTTGGGTGTTTCATTTTTCCAGAAATAGCCAGCACAATCATGGCAATTTCTAGCAACTATAGCATGGCTAGCATAGTCATCATAAATTCTCAATAATCTTTACATGGCTAACATAGTCACCACATTTCCTAGTAGATTTCAATAATGCCAATGTAGCTCTCCAAGACTAGCATAGTTAAGGTAAAGCTAGCATAGTAACAAAAGTATGTTTAGTACTTATAGTATCCATTATGATTTTGATGGCCTCCGAGTATCAAAAATTTCCATAAATAGATAACTACATTGAAAATAATTACTTTTTACACCTACAAACCACACCAATCTATCAACAATCATGGTAGGAAATTTTCAGCAACAAATTTAACACCAAGAGCCTATTTAAATCAGATTTCACCACTTTAAAAGGACCTTTTTCGAAACTGATAATTGGATGAGTATTAAAGACTCTCAGTGCATTTCCCAATAGAAAAAAGTCAACCATTTAGCCATAAGTTTTTACAACCAATGTAGAAAATCCATATCTAAAAACTAGCAAGGAGTTTTTGAAAGTTAAAGCTTGGAAGCACATGGATCATGCAACCAACTGAAAAACACAGATCACCAGTTTTACCAAACATAGGTATCATTTGGGCAACTCCTTGTGCATCTAGACATACACTTGTACACCTTGAAACTCTACCCTTATAATATTTTTATTTTTTTAATAAAAATTAATAGTTCATTTGTCTATGCAAGTTTATTCCAATTTTAAGTTTTTTTCTTTTTATTAGATTGAATATGCATTTTTATTTAAATTTTTTACACTTATTAACACTCCTCAAGTCCCTAGGTGATCAAAAATACCATCCATGGTTCTTTGGATCCTCGTCTTTGAGGTCCTTGGGATCCAAAGTTAAACTCTTCCACCCATAATTTCTGGTTTTCGAGCAACTAAATTTCTTAGGTGTTATAAAACTATTTTCAACTTTACTTGTAGAGCCATTTTTATACCACACCAACTTTCTCTTCAAAGAATTTGATGTGAAAGGGCTATTTTCATGCTTTTTCATAGAGATAAATTTTGGCTTCATATGCTGGTCCTACAAGCCAATGTAAAAGATGTTGACATGGCAAAACTTCTTCATATTCCTTTTGTAGAGTCAATTTTTTCCTTTTTTATGCATTCTCTAAAAGCTGATGTAGAGTCAAATTTAATGAAAACATGCTTTCCCTTTTGTAGATCTCACCCTAGAATATTTCTCATTCACTCCAAGTTTAACTTGAGAAAACATCATGACTAGTGATATTTTTTTTCACATACATTTATCTATGACATCCCAATCAAGGCTTGGATATCCATTCTAACAAGATTATCTTTTAAGTGGAACATCCATGATAGGCTAGAACATACACGCTAACATTTGGGCATATTTAAGTAAGACATTTAGTAAAATTTTAAGTGGAACATCCAACAAAGTTTTAGGTAGGACATTCCAACTTGGAACATCCTAATTTTGTATGAGAAATCCATCTTGTACTAGAAGCTCTATAAAAACTTAGTCTAAACTCTATTGGAATATCCATAGTTAGGTGTAAGCATGTATCTTAAATCTAGGGCTAAATAATATTACTCTTTGACTTTTCAAAATTTGTTTCCATGCATCTTGAATCACCAAAGAAGACTTACAATAGCATCTTTTACTTTTAACCTTGATCAAAACTTCATAATTTCTAAGATGAGTAGGTAGTACACTATTTTCAGCTCTTCATGTCTTTGGTTCTATTCTAAATACCAATAGATATGATGTTTTGATAGTGTCATATTTTCCTCACATACATACACATAACCAAGAAAGCATAATGCTCCATTATTTAAAGTTTGAAACATTAAAGCCAACTAGGTTGTAAGATTGATCAATAATGTCCCCCTTTTTAATGATATTCAATACTTAAAGAATTTTTGCATAAGTATACAATGAAAGCGTGGAACAACATCAATAAGAAACTCAATCATACCTATCTATTAAGCTTATTTTCCTTTTTTGAATAACCTTTAAAAAAGGTGGAGGGTACCTCAATGAATTCATCCATAGGTATCATTATGGATCTATGCTCCCTCTAGAAAAGGGATGTTAGATAGACTTGTCTTTCCTTTGAATTTGTGCTCTCCCTATAAATGATGCTAAACAGTAATTTGATAGCATGATTCACCTTAAGATATGCTTCATTGAATGATGAAATGGATGAGAGCAACAAAGTTGTAGATAGATAATTCCTTAGTTAATAGTATTTTTTATGTTTGATGATAATTCCATAGCTAATAGTATTTTTTTTAGTTTTTGACGATAATTCCTTAATAATTTATTTTAATTATGAAAATTGACATTTATGAGTCTATCATCAGGTCAAGGAACTAATTTTCAAACATCATTTCTTTGAAGTTGATTCATTTCCTCTTGCATGTTTTGAATCCAATGTTCATCTTTTTTTAACTTCTTTGAAAATATTTGGCTTAATCTATGATAAGTATGCTACGTAGGTAAATATTTCACTTATTCCTTTTTTAGTTTTGACTCCATCATTTATGTTATTAATGAAGTTTCTTTCAAAGTATGCTCTTGTTAATCATGACCTTCTGTGTACCTTCATTGAATTCTCTCTATTAGATTCTTCATCTATTTTCTTTCCTTATGGCTACTCTTCTATTTTTGTAGAAGATGTAGTGGTTGTCCATACAAATGTTTCTTTATACATATTAAAAGAAGCAATTCTTTCATTATTAACTGTTACATTAATAGTCTTTTCTACTATCAAACTTCTCTAATTGTAAACATAATATGTCTTACTAGGAAAGTAGCTAAGAAAATTTCTTTTAGTAATCTTGGTATCAACTTTCTAAGTTGATCTTTTTTATATAAAAAAAAATCATTTTGTATCAGAAGAATGAAAGTAATAAACTCTAGCTTTCTTACTAGAGTGTAGTTCATGAGGACTTTTGTTGGAGAATCTTCTTATTTATATCATGTTTAAACATAACATGTAGTGTTGATAACCTTACATTAAATTTTATACATCATTTTGTATTCATTTTTCAAATTCTTCTTCTTATAATATGAAATTATACTACTTTCAAATCCTTTCTAGATTCATCATTAGTGATACTAAATAATAATAAAAATGGAAGAGGCTATTTATATGTTTTCTAGAAAAATTTGGAGATAGTTATTATTATTACTATTTAAAAAGTTAGGTAACTTTTATTTTAATTATTATAAACTTAATGATCCATTTATTATTATTATTCTTAAAAATATTTTTTGATAAATCCATATTTATAAATAATTTAAGGATTTAAAATAATGTTGATTAATTTACTTATTAATTAATACTTATATTTAACAATTAATGAATTAGATATTAGTGGGAACTAAACTCATGAACTCGTAAACAAAATCATCTAATAAAAGTGGTTAAATTATTTTCTATTATGCATGATTTTGCTTATGAAAGGTTACCATTCTTTATTAATCTTTAAACCTCTATCTGTCTTAACATTTTTGGAATGTAGCTTAATCTTTATTTTCTATTTTGCATGATTTTGCTTATGAAAGATTACCAATGTAGTGAGGCATAATCAAGACCTATCCTTCTAATGATACTTATGCCTTGGCCATTAAGGATGTTAGTACTAAGGTTATTGTCAAGACCCGACCATGAATAACTTGTTTAAGGTTATGAGGCTAAGTTGATGATGGTAGTGAGGTTATTCCAAGACCTACTGATGAGTCCCTTTGGTAGTGAGGATAACCAAGACCTAGCCTTCAAAGATTCCTGGATAAAATATATGTTCTTTGGGTTTTTGTTCCACAATTTATGATATCTTTGGATACCAAATAATTAAATAATTAAAATATGTATTCTTTAGATTTTTAGATTTTATTTATATATTTGGAACATTTGTGGCATTTTTGAGCCTCAAAACCTTTTTAAATATTTAAATGGAAACCTTCACCTAGCCCATAACCTTATACTTTTGGTGCAATACCTTTATGCTCCATGAAGAAAAAAATATAATAACCTTTCTTATTTTAGGAGCTCTAACTCCTCTTGCATTTCAATTCTAAGAGCCCAAAGTAGGCAAAGAAATGTCAAAATAGTATCATAGGGTGAAAGGTGGACCAATTCTATACAAGACAGACTCTCTCAACTTGAAAAATAATTTTTGTATATTTTGTATTATTGGAAAATAGAAACCTTACACATTTCTTGGATGTTTGAGGCATGTACCTACTTTTGTGAATAAATAATAAAGTATAATATATATGAATTTTCTGTATCTGGGACCATGAGATTGCAAGGACCATTTTTCATTTTGGTGCATGCTATATGTTTGTGAAATTTTAATATCATTTATTATATATTAATATTTTATTATTTAATTCAGTAAAATTAAAACGTGAATAACTTTATCACTAGGTGTCTTGTTGGGAACAATATTTTACACACCATTTTATGATGCAACTAGTGGAGTTTTTAAACATCTATATTTTTGTGGCTACATAAATTTCTCCTTTTTATTATGTAAATTTTATTTAACTATATATGTGGGAATTATAAAATCTTGTTGTGCTATGTTGATCTATAGTATTTTTGCACAAAATTAATAATTTTTATCTATTTTACCACTTCCTTTTGAATCAATATATCAAGGCTAAATCCATATCCTTGGGGTTTCATAGCATCTCTATTAGTTATTTATAGGATATTTTATAGATAATTAATAAGGGTGTTACACTTCTCATACTTTCCCATTTGTGCCCCATGAGTTTGAATCAAACAAGAGTTCTCATGAGATATGAAGATCAAGTTCAAATGGGGAGTTATAAAAACCTTTGCCTTGTGTGTGAACTCTTGCCCCAAAATGATCTTAAAGGAATCCATGTCCAAAATTGAGAATTCAAGGACCCCATACTAAGAGCTTACTTGCACTAGAACATTTCTACTAATACCAATGTACTAAAGTTGTTAGAAATTTGTAAGTTTGTGGGATTCTTGTACTGGATCCACAACTTGTTGTAAGTCCCTCATCATAGATGGGACCATGTAATTGTAACTTGCCCTATTATCAATTAAGGAACTAACCTATCTCAAAACCATAGTGACTAGGGCCAATTGAACTTGGTATAATTTATCAATACATACCTCATGGAAACTTAAGGCATATATCTTTTAGGTAATCATATCAAATAACTCCATCATAACAACCAATCTTCATTGTTTCCCAAAGCTGCTACCATCAATAATTTGCAAGCACAATTTTGGATAGTACTCCAGGGACATTAGTTGCTTCCCTAGAGCTTGTCCTTATCTATTCTTAGTTCTTTGTGAGCTAAGATAATAATTTTTTAATAAATGATTACTCTGATACATAAAACATTCAATTGGTTTTTCTAAAGAACCCTACAAAGAATTGTTGCTTCTTGCCTCTAAGTTATCATTTTCTCTTAGTATTCTTATACGTTTGCTAGGAGCCTTGGTTACTAAGAGGGCCTTCTATAGTGTGATTTTCCTATAGATTTGATTTAGAACCATTTTCCCCTTTTTGTAAGATTGGGAGGATGTGCCCTATTTCCCCTTTCTTAGCTTGTCCTTTTATAGCTTTATAGCCTTAAAATCAAGGTTCTAGCTACCACAATGGCCTTAGGTAAGGTATTATTTCTTGGATGGTGCAACTCTATCTATGCCCATGTTTGCAACCTATTTACAAATTTGAAAAAACAATTTTGATCTTCCATATTTGGAATCAATGACATCAGCTCTTGAAAGGCATTAATGTAGTCCTTAAGCTAACCAAGTATTTTAATAACTTAATCTTGATCCTATCTACATATTTTGAGTTCTTTTAATAGAATTGTTTAACCAAAGTGGTCTTGAATTTTTTTCCATGTGTCCACCATATCACTCATAGTGTCTTGAGTATAAAGAAGGATGGGAAACCATAGCTTTACATTGCTAGTTAAGTACTAAGACATAATGATGAGGGATAACATATCCCTATGTCCAACCATATGAATCACAAGCATTCATGCACGATCCTACTGAATTCTATGGATGGGAGTAGTTATGCATCTAGATCATTATGCCTTGATCATAGTTTAGTGTCTTTCCACTTTGGACTAGTGGTAGCTTTGTCATGTATGGTTTAGTCTAAAGTGAGGCATATGATTCTTGATGTTTTTTGGCCATAAGCTACTCTTAATGATAATAAAGAAATTAATTATTTAATCTAATTAACAATGGAAAGTAAAGTCTAACTAACCTACGTGTGATGAGTATTCATTCCTAACCTTCCGTACATTCCTTGGACTTCATGCAACTACTATTGGGATTACCAAGCATACCATTACTAGACATACCAATGATAATACTACCGAGTTACCAAGTAGTTACACTTAAGTACTTGTGATTAGTCGTACTCATTCTACTTAATAATAGAAAATGATAGAGAGTAATAAATGATAAACATTAACTAAGAAAAATAGTAAGCATTTAAGAAATTAAAAAGAATAATAAAGTTAAGTGGATGCTATAGCGATGTAAGTAATCTTGATCTTTATTGCTAAACATGTAACATGTTCAAGTATGTCACACTTGAATAAGGATGTCATACAATCATTTAACATCACACTATAGGCATGCACTAGAAACTAACAAAACTTGAAATCTATTAAAATCTATGAATCTATCTTCCTATCTATCTTTCTCCCTACCATGCACCCAAGTGTGGTATTTATAGGTTAGCATGAAAGGGGAAATATTGAATCCCCAACATCAAAGGTTGTACCTTGATATCAAATACCCAACATCATAGCCCCAATATCAAATACCCTATATTGCAACCCTAAAAAACATGACTCATCATACCCCCACAACTAAACGAAAACACATCCTGGAGTTAAACAAAAATGAGGAACAAGTTCTTTACAAAATATTTGGAAGACAACTTAAATAAGCATAGAAATGGACTCTTTCATGCCACAATGGTATTTTACACAATATGGATACATCATGATAAAANTATTCAAAGAAAGTATCCACTAGTTGAGAGAGCAACTGATGAGTGTCAACTAGGATATAAGTAGATTGGCCAGAGAAAATTGAACCCTCTTAATGGAGGAGGACCACACAATCTGCCAAAAATCTACAATTGAGATAAACACATGGAAAAATAAGGCTAAAAAGCATGAAAAGATGAAGGGGCACTTCTAGGACCAAATTGGCATGTACAAATAAATTAATGAAAAAAAAAATCTATATGGAAAATGCTTGCATTAGTTCCATGTTAGTGCAAAATCTTGATTGGTAGCCCATCTTGGATAGCTATGCCTTGCTCTACAAAGCAGAAGTAAAGAACAAGGACCTATAGATTGAATATTTGAAAGAGTACATGGCATTAGCTAACCTTCACTATGCTAACCTTGTAATGTTAATAGTAGGTCAGCCTAGAAATAAGTTGGAATAAAAAGTAGAAACTACTTATGTTTTGTATGAAAAAGAGTTTGAAGATAGGAAAAATGCTTTACAAAAACTCCATGTGGCAAACTCAGAATTAGAAACAATTAAGGCTCACTACCATGGGCAACGAGATGTAGCCTCAGACTTAGCTAAAGATTAACAGATCATCAAGAACTAAAAGAAAAGGCTAAAGCTTTCAAGAAGAAACAATGGTAATTTGTATCATTGTAGTGAACGTAAATCAAATGTTTCCATAGNAAATGGTCAACCTAGCATTATTAGAAGCAAGTTTCTTGTTCTCCTTTTTTGCAACAGTCAATGCCTTCTTATGGGCATATTCTTGGGCTTCGGTAGCTAAGGCATTCTAGACCGCTTTCTCCTTTTCTTGTTCAATCAATCAACCTAGTTGGTCATTTGAAATTTTTCCAATTGTTCAAGCACAAAAAATTGGAAAGGATCCCTTCTTTTAACTCTCAGGGTGACAAGATCTTATTGTAATCTATGCACTTTTACTTTTGTGTGCTCTACCCTAGTCTCTACCATGATCAGTTTTCCTTTTGTCATGATGAGGTTGGATTGTACTATAGTGACATCACTAGGGATGTCAAATAGATTTGTTGTTACTTGTCTAGTCTACAATAATCTATCAAGCACATCCTCATGAGCTACAAGAGTCATTGAAGTCCCAACTAACATTTGTGCATCTCTAGTTTTGGTCAAATCTACTAGGGGCACAACAAGCATATTAAAGGATTCTTTAATGTGATCTATAATAACTTCTACTGCACTTGTTGCATCTTGGTACCACATGACCATAACTATGGCACCTTCTCCCATTTCAAGCACCACTTGAAAAGATGCAACATTTCTAGAGATTTGTTGTGACCATTGGGCTTCTCCTCCTAATTGCAAAGAGATTTGTCCCCTTGATATATTGGTAGAAATTGTAGGTTGAATGGCATCATCTATGACTTCAAATAGGTTTGATTCATCCCTATTTTCTCAACTAAGAGTTTTAGCTATTCTCTGCAAATGGCTCATTGTAGGCCTATAGTCTTGCGATGGTGGTGGTGGATCTTGCAACTCTCATGATCACACTGGTTCTTGCTTAGGCTTCTTTTCTAGTTGATGAGTGGTAAGGTACCCCTATGCTCAACCATACAAATATGAGTTTTTCATGTGCGATACGGTCGAATTCCAAGGACTAAGTGCCTATGCGCCTTTGTAGACCGATAATGGGTTGATTAATCGTTGTCTTCTCAAATTTACTTGTATGTCATGGTTGTATGGTTAAGTAAGCTTGAGGCATAATATTTTTATGGATTTTATGTGTTTTATATCCTATGCTAATAAGGAGGGGAGAGAGAAATAACTAAGTAACTAATATAATTTAACTATTTATTAACTAAGTCCTAAGTACTCCTAACACCAGTATCTATTCCCACCTGTTGTACACATCCTAAACCAGTGCAACGCTACTAGGATTACCAAACGCTAATCGTTATTGGTTACTAAGTGCTACAGGCATGCTTGAAGCAGTGTTACTGAGTGTATTTAACTAAGAGTTTCGTAGGGTGAGAGAAATCATTAATTAACTACAAAATCATTAAATAATAATTAACACTAATTAATCTATTCTATATGCTGCAAGGTTTATCATAAATTTCATCTTTATTGTCGTACACAAAGTGTGCTAAGGTACACAATGCTTGAAAAAAGATCCGTTTACTTTATGACTCCTACTACGGGCACATAAAAATAATTCTAACTCTGGAGGGAAAACTGGCAAGAGTTTGGCTAAGGGACTAACTTCTAACTATCAAAAGCAAGGGCATCACCTCTTATTTATAGATAAGGAGATAGGCCACGATATCAGGTATCCAATATTGCATGGTCGATCTGACATTGCGGTTCATTACTAGTTCTTGTTCTGGGTCCTTCTCTAGTTCTTATTAATCACCAAGGTCTTTTCTTAGTGCTACTAGTTTGAGTAACTTAGAGAAATAAGCATTTTGAGCCCTCCTGGGAACATCATTGCTATAACCTAGGATTCCAACACACTTGCACAATGAAACACCATGAAAATCATGAGTTCGCCTCAGGCAAAGATTCGCAATTTAGGTGAGAGTGCATGACAGAATTCCAGAAGGAAGGTTAAGACAGAGCAACACCAAGAGGCGCGTAGCATCAAGTCTTCAACTTCTTGTGCAGATTCCTAGTCTTACTATGTTTTCTCTATTTACGCTATACCACGCAACGTAGCGTAATGGCGCTTAGCGTAATTCTATTTAAACATAGTCTGGCATCAGAAGGATAGTTACTTCGGCGTAGGGAGAGGCTTGAGCAGCGTAATATGTGACTTCTCGTATATTTTGCTAAGTCTTTTGTTCAAGGCCAGGTTTACGCTCTGTTACGCACAGAAGCGTAATCAGCTCCAAAACAGTCAAAGGCAAAGTCTAAGGAAGATCGATAGATCAACCCTTTTTTCTTGGCATGCGGATTGCTCATCATGCAACGAAGCATCTCACAGCGTATCACATCGCCAAGCTAGACACCGTTTACGCTTCATTATGCGTGGCTGCGTAAGCGAGCGTAAAACAACTTGAATCCATTGTTTCCATGTTATGTTATGCTCGTGCACGCAACGCAGCGTGAATAAGCATAATATAATTGAAACATGCCCAACCCGCATCTGTTCTTTACACGCACAATACCCAAATAAGCGTATTGTGCTTGGTCATGAAGTTTGACACAAAAACGGTCAGGTCAATAGTACCCGAAATGTTCAGGGCACACATCATCAGGGTTGCACCTTTTCTACAGGACGTCGTAGCCTATAAATACACCAGTTGGCAAAGATACAAGAGGAGGCAAATCAAAGAGGCAAGGGCATTTTTCTGAGCACTGGAGCACTTATCATTTTGAGCAGAGATACAGAGAGCAACACTTTGGCAATTGTTGACAGCATCACCTTACAGCAGAGACAGAGCACTGTTCGCGTGAGCATCAGCAACAAGAGTAATCATTCTTTGGGGAAGACACAACTTTCTCCATCGGCAATCATTGGCGGCCCTAGATAGAAACTTCCTTAGGCGAAAGAAGCAGATCCAAGATCGCAAGATTATCTTGCACGATTCGCAGACTCTACCGGTCAAAAATAGTTGATCAATAGACGTCAGAGCTTGACCTTCTTTGCATCCCAGCTTTGGCCCACGAGGTAGATCAGACTTCTGTTTGGACAGTTTTCTTGTTGTTTTGTGCCTGCTTTACGTTAAGTAATCGGGGTCTCCCCATTGTAACGTGATTTACAAAATATACATCTTTTAAGTCAAAGCGCAGAGCTTGAAACCACGTGTTTCTCTTGTGTTGGCCTCCTCTTACCGTGTTTAGTGTTATCACCATCGCGCAATTCATCTACATTGCTTTTCCCTCATTTTGCAATTCCTTGAATCCAATCGATCCACGGAACGTCTCATAATCTCCATCATTTTACTGATTAGTAAGTCCCTGTCTGATCTACAAGACCGTTCAGGGCACCGCGGGTTCATTTTTCCAGCATAGCCCTCGCACGGATCCGTGGTTAAAACTGTGTACATGGGATTTGTTCGGTATTTTCCAGCTGCCAACATTTTCCGTTGTTACAGTTTTTTGGTGCTAGAAGGAGGGCTTTTAAGGTTCCGATCCGAATATTTTGGGTAGCCCTGTTAGCGATCCATACCCTAAACCGTAGACGTAATACCTCCAAGGAAGTTTGTGGTAAGTCGTGTGGTATAGATCGGTTTCAACAACGATTCCTTTGGAATCCTACAGGGTAGAAATCCTACTTGCGATCTTATTGCCAACCATTTTTTTTTAGATCCAATTACCAGTTATCGTCAATCTCATTGATCAATGGATTCCTTATACACGACCACAACCACCATGGTCCCTACCGATTTGGGTGCCACATCTGTGAACCCTATCGCGGTCACCAGACCAGCTCCTGGCGCAACAGAATCTCAGGGGCCATTGCGTCGAGCATTAAGACTTCAGGGGAAAGAGCCTATTTTCACAGCCATAACACCTGAGGAATACAACTTTATTTGCATCAAGATCCAGGCGAAGCTGACCCTCAGCCGAGCTGAGATCGAAGCAAAACGCAACTTTGAGATGATCCATCGAGGGGGCCATGATTTCAAACCAACAACCTACGACATCATCCCCTTAACCGAACATCAACACGAAGTTATAACATAGTTGGTCATGGCTAAAAGTCAAGCCGCACGGGCTATGGTGGAACCCTAGAATGGGGAGGAGGAAGACGATGAGTTTGCCGCCAGGTCTGAGCACTCATACCACACTCTAAGTCCTCACACTTATGTCGATCCATCATTCTCGTTCAATGGAGAGGTTGCCCCTCTTGACTCAGCCATAACCACACAGATGCATGTCCCCATCATTCCACAAGCCACTCTGCAGCCATCTGGGCTGCAAGTGCAAGTGCCCCACAATAATATCGGGGCAGTCGCATCATCACGAGTTCTCAGCATTCCAGCAGTGGTCCCAGCAACCACCGCGCCCCATTTCATCCCTCAGATACAACCTCACGCCATATCAACAACTCGCCGAGCGTAGATTTTACCGCCCCCACCCCCTCCAACTCAACAGATCACCACAGCTGTTCAACCTTGAACATACGTTCAACAGCTTGCCGCAAGTCAGTGGGCCAACCTCATAGTGCAACACAACCAGTCTGTGCTGTATGGTGTGCAACCCTCAGTGGCACCCGCACCGCAGGTTCCTCAGGTTGCCCCCTAGTTCACCTATCCTTATCTCGCACAACAGGCGGTGGCTAATCCTTCTTCGCAAACCGGTGGGTGGTGGGCTCCACAGCCCCCCCCCACTTGCAGGGATCCCCGTCCCACAAGCAGTCAGCCAACCTCTCCCATCATTTCCATTTCCTAACACCGCCCGCCCAGTCCAACCTCCTATGCCTTCTGCACAGACACCTCTGTCAACAGGTCTGGACTAGGCCTTCCAGCTTATACAGACTCTCACCGAGGAGGTTCGACGCCTCAAAGACGTTGGTTCTGATACCATTCAGATCATGGACTTTTACCAGGATGATCCGATTAGCCCAGCAGTCCTTATGCTGTCGTTGCCGCCAGGGATGTCCCTACCTCATTTTACCAAGTACAATGGGGAGGGAGATCCCAACGCTCACTTGGTCACGTTTAGGTCTAAGTCCTTGTTGCTACAGCAATGGCCACACACGATCATCCGAGTCTTTGCAATGTCTTTAACAGGGAAAGCTTTGGACTGGTACCGAGCCCTCCCACGTTCTTCCATCTCAACCTTGGAAGAGCTGCTGACCCAGTTTGTGACCCGCTTCAAATCCAACCTAAAACCGGAAGTCACATTGGATCAACTCATGGGGGTGAAGCAAGACCCGCTCAAGCCTGTCCAAAATTTCATACAGTGCTGGAATGCTACCTTGAATGAGATCCGCGAACCGATCGCAGACTCACATCTACTGGCTATATTCAAGGGAGCAGTCAACGACTTTATTAAGTCAAAACTGTATTATCTTTCCCCCAACTCTCTACACCAGGCCTTCGCTCAAACTAGAAGCATCCAAGATGCTGCGAAGGCCAGCAAGGACCCGACGTATGTCGCCTACAGGAATGCACATAACAAGAGCAAAGACAAAGGTAAAGCAGCAGCAACAACAGTAGCCGCGCTGACTGAAGGTACAAAGACTAAGAACAAGAAGGCACCCACAACATCCCTGAGACCACGGCTGGTGTCAGCACTAGCCAAGACACAGCTACCCCTGAAGAGCCCCCCCAGCCAAAACCAAACTTTGAGCGTAAAGATCGTTCAAAGTACGCAGCCTTGCCTGTAAAGCATTCTGAACTTCTGAAACAACTATTAGCGGCAGGATACCTTCAACCTAATAAAATGTCCGAGGAAGCTCTGAAGCATCACAGATGCCACTGTAAGCTGTTGAAGAACCCTTCCCTAGCCCTACCTAACGAACCACCAGTTCCCAGATCTTTCAGGCTGGATCGTTTCTGTGACTACCACCAGCTGTGTGGTCACAACACGGATTACTGCTGGGCATTGAAAGATGACATTCAACGCATGATCGACGAAG
>MNCI01016492.1:174466-260666 GCA_015680685.1 Gnetum montanum
CGAGTCAGCCTCAGGCAAAGATTCGCAATTCAGGCGAGAGCGCATGACAGAATTCCAGAAGGAAGGTTAAGACAGAGCAACACCAAGAGGCGCGTAGCATCAAGTCTTCAACTTCTTGTGCAGATTCCTAGTCTTACTATGTTTTCTCTGTTTACGTTGTACCACGCGATGTAGCGTAATGGCTCTTAGCGTAATTCTATTTAAACATAGTCCGGCATCAGAAGGATAGTTACTTCGGCATAGGGAGAGGCTTGAGCAGCGTCATATGCGACTTCTCATATATTTTGCTAAGTCTTTTGTTCAAGGCCAGGTTTATGCTCTATTATGCACAGAAGCGTAATGAGCTCCAAAACAGTCAAAGGCAAAGTCTAAGGAAGTGTGACAGATCAACCCTTTTTTCTTGGCGTGCGGATTGCTCATCATACGCTCATCACGCAACGCAGCGTATCACAACGTATCGCATCGCCAAGCTAGACACCGTTTACGCTTCATTACGCGCGGCTGCGTAAGCGAGCGTAAAACAGCTTGAATCCAGTGTTTCCATGTTATGTTACGCTCGTGCACGCAACGCAGCGTGAATAAGCATAATATAATTGAAACATGCCCGACCCGCATCTGTTCTTTACACGCACAATACGCAAATAAGCGTATTTTGCGTAGTCATGAAGTTTGACACAAAAATGGTCAGGTCAACAGTACCCGAAATGTTCGGGGCACACGTCATTAGGGTTGCGCCTTTTCTACAAGACGTCGCAGCCTATAAATACACCAGTTGGCAAAGATACAAGAGGAGGCAAATCAAAGAGGCAAGGGCATTTTTCTGAGCACTGGAGCACTTATCATTTTGAGCAGAGATACAGAGAGCAGCACTTTGGCAATTGTTGATAGCATCACCTTACAGCAGAGACAGAGCACTATTCACGTGAGCATCAGCAACAAGAGTAATCGTTCTTTAGGGAAGACACAACTTTCTCCATCGGCGATCATTGGCGGCCCTTGACAGAAACTTCCTCAGGCGAAAGAAGCAGATCCAAGATCACAAGATTATCTTGCACGGTTCGCAGACTCTACCGGTCAGAAACAGTTGATTAGTAGACGTCAGAGCTTGACCTTCTTTGCATCCCAGCTTTGGCCCACGAGGTAGATCGGACTTCTGTTTGGACAGTTTTCTTGTTGTTTTATGCCTGCTTTACGTTAAGTAATCGGGGTCTCCCCGTTGTAACGCGATATACAAAATATACATCTTTTAAGTCAAAGCGCAGAGCTTGAAACCACGCGTTTCTCTTGCGTTGGCCTCCTCTTACCGTATTTAGTGTTATCACCATTGTGCAATTCATCTACATTGCTTTTCCCTCATTTTACGATTCCTCGAATCCAATCGATCCACGGAACGTCTCATAATCTCCATCGTTTTACTGATTAGTAAGTCCCTGTCTGATCGACAAGACCGTTCAGGGCGCCGCGGGTTTGTTTTTCTAGCATAGCCCTCGCACGGATCCGTGGTTAAAACTGTGTACACGGGATTTGTTCGGTATTTTCCAGCTACCGATGTTTTCCGTCGTCACACACAACATTCTAATTAGGTAAGGTAATGGAAGTGTTAGCTTCCCTACCTTTCTTTTCTCAAACTGCCTTTGAATTTCCATAAAGTACAACTGGGTAGGATTAGCATTGTATTTGCCCATAAAGATTGCACTTCCTCTAGCCACATAAGTTGACATTCTGTTGAGCCCTTTATTTGGGAAGAGGTGGTATGTGTCAATTTTGAAGTAAATTCTCTCTTCTAGAGTCAACTCATTGTATATTTTGTTTTCTTTCTTGTATGCTTGCTTTAGTCACAGTTTCCTACTTTTTGCCTTAGACCTTGTAGACAAATGCACTACATTGGCCCCACATTAGGTATGTTTAGAGCCTTTGCAATGGCCTTTATTGAAAAGGAGACAAAGACTCTACCAATTTTGATAATGGTGCCTTCTTCCTTATTATGCCGAAATTGGTACATCTCACTAAGGTACCATTTCCCACTTTCAGAGAGCATATGCAATAGAGGTGATGCTTGAAGCTGATTTCTAACCACCTCAAGGACAAATGCCATTTGAATGGCCTGAAGTTCATTTCCATGATGACCATGATCAACATGGATCACTCCTTAATGGCTTGGAGGCATTCTTCGAACAACGTGAGGTATTGTCCTTGCACTTGAACCTCTTGTTCTATAGCCTCTCCTTAGACCAACTGCCTTGTAGTAGGAGCCTCTTGATGAATGCTAAATGACTAGGCCTCCTATTCTTCATGCTCAACTAATGGGCCCTATCCTCCTAATCGACCTCTGTCACCTCTCAAGCATTTGCTTGCACCTTGTGAAGGTCCTTCTTGATTGTCTCTTTTTGGGGCCATCTACGATTAATCAAGGATTTAGTGTTACTAAGGTGTTTTTCATTTATCCTCAATAGGTTTATACCTTACCCATGACCTTAATTCCATTAATTTCTTAGCTCATGTGATTGTAGAGTTAGAAAAATTTCAAGAGAAATGCCCAAAAAGTGTAACTTCTTTTATAACCCTTTGAAATTAGCTTCTTTTCCATTACGTATGACTTATAATGATGGTTATGATCCCTTGGGTGAGATAATTAGAGGTTCAAGTGTACATACGATTGATTGTTCATTAAAATACTTAAGGTTTTTGATATTCTTACCCTTATAATACCTTTTGGGTGATAGAAAATTTTGAAAAATTGGTGCAAGTTTCCACACAAGCAACCCCTCCCCATACTAAATTGATCACTCCAAGATCAAATAGGTTCAAAAACCATGAAAGCCAGAGTGGTATGGAGCAAGATATGGCATGTGAAAGTTGGTTGTGTAGAGCTCTTAGTTGATAGAGAAAAATGCAAAAACTACCCTAGCTTCAATTGATGATAATGAATTCTTTTGAACACCACAAGGATTCTATTTATAGCTTTTATGAACCCAATATTTGGTATCCAACATTGAATCCCACTTGATATCGAGTAGTCAATATTAGGATTCTTGAAATTTTATATTATGAGGACATTCAACATGGAAAATGAAGCTTTGTGATTTGTTGAAAGGTTTCATGTAAAATCCAAAGTTTTTGGGTAAGTAAGAAGTCACATTTAGGCACTGGTAGTGTTAGAAGATAGAATCATAGGCATTAAAAGATATAGAAGATGTAAGAAAAGGGGTATTAGATTCATGTATAGAATAGATTAGTTATATGATAAGGGAAGGTTTTGAGTTTATCATTTATGCATTTGCAAGGTTCAAGATAATGTAGTTATATCAAACAAGTACAAGTTACAACAATTATACAAGTGGGTCCTCTCCAAAGCAAGCTCATGTCCTTAATGCCCTTGTATAACCACACCTAAAAATGTTTGTAGGCACTAAAGCAATTGAATGTAATGCATAATTGTTGAACAAAACACACATGTTAAAATCACAAATTTTAGAAAATAACTCTATGTTACACAAATTCACAAGTTATGATCATATGGATAGTGAGATCAGATAGATTTTAGAAAGGACTACAAAAATTGGGGCATGAGGTGCCTTACCATAGGCATAATNCTTAGAAATTTATTCAGTGCCCTTTTTATTTTGCTCTTATCTTTGTCAACCTTACCAGAGCATGGTAATGCAGCACTTATTTTATTCTTACTTCCATTTTTCGTTAGATCTACAAGGAAAACCTTACAAAAGTGGTCAAAGAGATTCACAAATCCCCCTTGATGTCACACCCTTCACATTCCCACTTGGTTCATCACTTCTCTGTCCAGGCACAATGATTACTAATTTATTTTTAGTTTAATGATGAAAAAGAATATCATTATGACCATGGTAAGAACCTCTTATTAATGAAATGGATGGATGAATGACATGGCCTCATTGTCCAAATAATCAGTCCCTCATGATGTAAAAACATAGAAAAAACCTACCCTTAATGGCCTACATGATGTTGTTTTATTCACAAGCTAGATTCTTGACAAAGGAAATGAAAAAAAAATGTGGAAAAAGTTGAAAAGGATAGGAAAATTTTGTATCAAGAAATGGAAAAATGATCAAAAATTATAAACAAAAAGATGAAAAAAACCTATTAATTCTAAATGTTAGGATGGGGCATTTTCCCCATGGCTAAGCATTTGACCATGACAAGAATTAATAAGTGGATAGGCAAGCTCCATGCATTTGTGAAATAGTGTTATACTTTTTTTTTTCAAGACACTAGGTGTCATTTGATTTAGTGGCAGCTACGTAGGTGGGTTGTTGCTCAAACACTTTTTTTTAAAACATATGGTGGATTAGAGTATGAGTTGTGTGAACTTTGTGGATGTCTGGCAGACAATTGCACCATTGATCATGATTAGTTATGCATGGATTCATTTGTCTCTCCATGATGCTAGGTTCATTGTTTCTAGTAGGTCTTGGAGCAATAACAAATGTTGGCCTTTGCATAGGATCGAAAGACATTTTTTACAAAAGAAAAGATGTTGCACTTCATTGGTATTGTAGTGGGGACCTACTAGCATTATCATGTTTTTGCACATTCATAGCACAAGTGGCACTCTTTCATTGTTGTTGTGGTGTTGAACTTTCCTATGTTGCTATCTATGAGATGTGATGGAGTGGAGTATGAGAATATTGAGGATATGATTCAAGGTAAGAGGTGTAAGGTGATGGTCCTTTAAAAGATGTTTTAGGTCAATGATATTCAAGAGAGTGATAGTAGTGATTTGAAGTAGAGGAAGTAGAACTAGTTGGGGAAGCAAGGTGTTGAACATAATATCCATATGGGTCCAGCTGGCAATAAGGGTAGGGCCAGTTTGATGATGGCCTCCATCATGACAGTGGGTTTTGACATAGTAGTTGATGATAGAATTGAGGCTAGTAAGAAGTCTCACTAGGATAGTATAATTCATTGTATGACTATCTATAATTACCTAATGAGAAAGGTAATTTCCTGGGCATGTGCTTCTGTATAAGCTTGTAATTTAATGAAAAATACCAATACTCATGTGAATGTAACATGACTGGGCAATAGCCCATTGAATGGTCATATATGCAGATGTCACATCCATCATCTGCTTTTATGGTTGAGTCTATAGCCCCTTCTTCTTCAACCATTTTTCTTATTTGTCGATAAGTGTTCCTAGCTATTTCTTGGTTCTTTTTCATCTTTTTATTGTGATTACTTGATTCCTTTTGCATTACTCTCTCCTTTATGATTTCTATGTGATAAGTCATGAATTGTTGGCTACAATATTGCACCCATGATATCGCATACACGATATCACGTACGCGATATCGCAGCCTAGACACAATATCGCGTACGCAATATTGCAACCTATCTCCTCATCTATAAATAAGAGGTAGGTAGATTTTGTATGCCCTTTTTGAGGTTTTTTGGAAGTTCTGAAGTTTTAAGTCTTTAGTTTTTAGTAGTTTTTCCTCTCAACCCTTTTCTTCTAGTGCATGCCCGCTGTGTGGTGATTGTAATTGTATGGCATCCTTATTCGAGTGTGACGTACTTGGACATGCACATGACCGACACTAAAGATCGAGATTACTTCATCATTGCAGCATCCACTTAGCTTAATTATTCATTTAATTGTTATTGTTATTTATTGCTTCCTAGTTAATATCTCTCTACCCTTATCTCCTAGTAACACAGAATGCATACGACTTAATCACGAGTTATCTCCTAGTAACACGGAATGCGTACGACTTAATCACGAGCATTTAAGTGTGACTACTTTGTAACCTAGTAGTGTACCTAGGCCATGCACTTGGTAATCTTAGTGGTAGTCATGCACGAGGTCCAAGATGTGTAAGGAGGAATAAGGAATGGATGCTCATCGCACTTAGGCTAGTTTAGATTCTCTCTCTCTCTCTCTCTCTCTCTCTCTCTCTCTCTCTCTCTCTCTCTCTCCTAACTTAGTTAGGATTATTTCCCATCATACCCAGGAGTAGCCTTAGTATAGGAACATACCATACATCTCACTTTGGACTAAACCATACATGAAAAAGCTAATACTAGTCCAGGTGTGAAGACAACGAACTGCGATCTACGAGTAACTGTCTAGATACCACAACTATCCCATCTACGGAGTTCGACCAGATCATGCATAAAACGCTCGTATTTGTATGGTTGAGTGTAGGGGTACCTTGCCACTCATCATTGGCACCGTTGTCAGGGATGGTGCTAGTTATCAAGATTAGTTATATCATAAAAGGTTGTTATATAGGAATTAATGATATATCTTTTAGGAAGAAATAATTACAAAAATTCACATACAAATTCACACACAATTTCACAATCATGCCTCTCCTACAAGACTATGATAATGCCACATCTAATGAGGCAATTCATTGGAGAACCAAAAAATTATATGAGAATGAATATTGGAGTGTACAATCTGAGGTGGGGGTTTCTTATAAACATAAACAAAAGCAACATCATCCCAACACATAAAAGCATAACTTACTCGATGACGATGAACCCCTACTGGCCACTACAAGCCTAACACAAATACAAGAGGCTGTTTGAATCTCTCGTAGGCATCGTAAAGAGAGCCACCTACCTAGGCTTGATTTAAACAACTTTCCCAATTTCTTAGGAGGCTATGACTTAGATCTGCAACAACATTTACAAGCCTTCTACGATGCCTATGCATGGAACAACATTGAGAATGGTTGGAAAAAACTCAAGCTCTTTCCTATGACACTCGTTGGCCAAGCAAAAGTATGGTATAGATCGTTAAAACCAAATTCAATACAACATTGGCCAACAATGGTAGGACTCTTTAACAAAATATATCAAACCTACGCAAGAGTGTCGGCCTTGTGGAAACAAATCTAAGAGTGGAAACAAGCACAACATGAACCCTTGGACATGGCCTTAGAAAGATATTATGCACTGTTAAACAACTGTCCAGGCCATGAGTTCTCTGAGGAAAGGCTAATGTACCATATCATTGATGGGCTTTGAGATGAAACTAGAGAAACCCTAGGGATGTATGCCCAAGGTCAACTATACAAACTACGAACCCATCAGTTCCAAGAGCTTATTAAGTAGGTAGAAAAAGAAGAAGGAGAAATGGCTAGATGGGAGAGTGTTAAAAAACATCAATGGGGCCAAAATATCAACTTAACATAGGTCCATAATCACAAAAAGGAGAAATCAACCTATCTCAAGGAGGAAGAACCATCTTTTCCAGTACAATAATCATTAGATGAAATCGAGGCAAAGATCAATAAGATGTTGGAATGGATGCATGAAAATTATGGAGAATATATCAATATTATTGGAGATAGAATTTTGACAACCCGAGAAGTAGGACAAAGTATCATTAGAAAATCAGAAAGAAGGGATGAGGAAGATAAGACCTCAACTGCCAATCATACGTATGAATGCAACATTTTCCTGTACAATCACCCCAAATTCCAATGCCCAATCTTATTACATTTATATGAGCATTGGGAAAGCATGTTACACCCAGAGTTCGTACAAAGATACTGTGTTCGATCACAGTGGCAAAAATCCCAGTCGTGGGGGAAGCCATCCCTAAACTGGAGACACCCTTCATATCATCCGAATCCAAATTCTTATCTAGTCCAAAATCCTATTTCCCCAACTGGGTCAACATACTCTACCTCACCACATTATCATTCTTCTCAATACTATCATCCCATGTCCTCAACACAACCACCGCCTTGTGTACCTTACACTTCTAATTTTCAACATTCTCATCCTTTCCCTCCTTCTATGTCACCACCAACTATTCCTGGAGTGTCTACAACATAGCCATAACCCACGAATGTTACTTGTGCTACTATTGCCAACAACAGTGAGAGACCTCCCCAACATCAAAGGCATCCCTTCTTTAGACATGACCATAGGAAGGGACAACATAGTTCCAAGGCCACTACATTCTCCAACTCAGCACAAGTCCAACACTATGGTGCATCCTTCTCTTCAAACCAAACGCCTCATGTCACTTCATCAGGGCCACCAATTAACACTCCGACAACTATATGGCCCAATGAATACAACCATGGAGGGTGACATCCTGATCCTTGCATAACATCTTACGGTCTCAAGTATCATAGTGGGTCAACTCTTGACCTGGGAACCATATCTTATATATTGCCCCACTATGCTTAATATAATTAGGTGTGTGAACCCCAATGGGGTAAGTATGACCAAGTTTCAATATTTCCAACATGTAAGGATCCTCATCTTTCATTTATTAATCCTTACCATAATCAACTATTTAGTTATGAGGGATATTCCCCATTCTAATAACAAGCATGGTTAATAAATATTTTATATTTTTCATTTTTCATTTTCTTTAATTTTACAATTTTTTTCTAGTTTTTTATTTTTCAATTTCTTGTTTTATCATTTTATCTTTTTATAAGTAATCTCATCTACGAATAAACACTCATGTGGCTCGTTGGTTGAGGTGTGTTCTATGTTAACAAGTCTCAAGTAATCAATTATTTGGACAATGAGCCCATTACGTCCACCCATCCACTCTACAAATAAGAGGTTCTATTCGAGGGTGCAATGATATTCTTAACATTCTAAAAAGTTAAAATTAATTTTTTGTTAATTCTACCTAGAAGGAAGAAGGATGGACCAAGAGGGAATGATTAGGGTGTGACATCAAGGGGATTTGCAAATTTTCTTTGGTGACGTCGGTGAGCATTATCACGCAACGTGGTTGTACTAAAATCCTTGTAGATGTAACGCAAAATGGGAGTAAGAGTAACCAAAAGGCACTTAAAAATCCAATGTTGTTCTAGGGGGTCCCACTAGAAATACATGCACCCATGCCTGAAGGTTGGCGGCTTCTCTGGATTCAGCAATAGGAAAAAAAACAAACAAAAAACAACAAGAAAGTTCCACAAAACAAAAACCACTCCCCCCTTGAACAAAATGCCAAGTAATCATACGCCTTGTTGTTATGGTACTCTCATAGTCTCTCATCATTGAATGAAACAATGCGGTATCACTAATCAAAGGAATGGACTTGGTCCTGATCTTGGAACGATGGGTTAATGACACATTAATCATGCTTTACAAGCAGGATTCATTGTGCCCTGGGTCAATTACCTCATGTCCCAATCTCTACAATCCTTTCTATACCCTGTCTCATCTCATTGTTCATGTAATTGTAGCTCATGTCTCATGTAGCGTAGGATTTCTACATCATTCTAGTGATACTTACATGTGTGTATTTTGTGGAACTACTATCGATTACATTTAACCCTTATAGTGCCCATGGACACTTTTAAGTGTGGTTACGCAAGGGCATTAAAGGTTGGAACCTACTTTGGGGAGGACCCACTTGCGTAATTTTTGTAATTTTCACTCATAACACATCTTCCACACACCATCTATTACCCTCAACATATGTTCAACAATGTTCTTTCCCTTATTACTATCCCTCTGATTTAAATGTTCCTACAAACCATCACATAGCCTTTTTCTTCCCCTTATCATTTGAGGTCCTTATGGATCAATACCAGACCATCATAATTATTCATGCCTTCAGACCTAGTTGAATTACCCTGGAACCCTTTAACACTTGTCCACATATCCTTAGTTTACATCATTACTTCAAAAAAATCTTTAAAAATTCAGTATATTTCATAGTGCCTTAACATCGATAGGTTACGATATCGCGTCCACGATATCATGTATGCAATATCGTATCCCAAAAAACTATATATATGAGACCCCCTATGCTACTTACCATCATTTTCAACTATTCATGCGGGGGAAGTCTTTCAAATTTCTCTCTACGACTTGCGATTGCACATCCCTTGCTTTCATATCCATAACTCGCTTGATGGTCCTCCAATTTTCATTCCGTTTGAACCTACTTAAACCCGGAGTGTTCAACTCAGTCGTGGGGAAGAGGCATATGCCGAATAGTGCATAATTTTTTTGAAATTTTTCATCACGCAAAGGACATTCTCAAAGGTAATTAGCTATAAAATTAAGGATAAGTGTGCCAAAAACAATTTCATCCCCTTAGTTATACTGAGAAACTAGATTTGGGAAACCACCTGAGAAAAGAGGACTTACTATTATAATCTTTCAGGGACATTTTAATTAATGTCACATGGAGATAAACAATTCCATTAAGGTAAGCAGTAAGGTATAACCTAACTTTGGAAACAACCTTACTAATGATTGACCCTATGTGATTGCAGATGGCCTCAAAACGTGGACAACAGGAACGTCCTGCTCAAGGTGGAATCAAATGACCTAGGAGAGGTGAAGGACAAATTCTTGCCAGACAACATGTAGAGTAGGAGAAACAATCATTCAGTATCCACCAAGAGGACCCTACTACTGTACAGTCAAGGTAGGCGGAAGGAGGAGCTTCTGCTACGTCTAAACAGGGACAACATCTCACGTTGCCCCAGTACTGTGTTCAGGCCATCCATGAAAGGTCCATATTCTATCCAATGATTGTGAAATTAAATTTTGAATCTTTCACAGAATTTTCTCTAGAGGTTGTTAGGGATCACCTCAAAGGATCCCCATTATGGCCTATCCTCTCTGAAAGCGGTGCCTGGTACTTAGGGGAAACGTACTAATTTTGGCACAACAAGGAACAAGGCACCATAGTTAACATTTGTGGTGTGACTGTTAATTTCTCTATTCAGGCCATTTTGGAAGTATTAAACCTTTCGAATACAGGGCCAAAGGTTGCTCAGTTGTCTACCTGCTCAGACCCTGATGTGCGATGAGTTTGGTTAGAAAGGATGGATGGCAAGGAAGATAAGACATTTGGAGAGTTGAAGACAGAAGAGAGGATCTATTTTAAAATAGGAACTTATCACATCTTACCCACAAAGGACATAAAGATAATTTCAACATATGCCGCAAGAGGATGTGCAGTGCTGATTGAAAAGGTTAATGCTAACCTACCTCATCTATACTTTACGGAGATCCTGAGGCAGTTTGAAGAAAGGAAGATAGGAAAGCTTGCATTGCCCTTCCCTTGTCTTATCAGGAAGTTGTACAAATGTGCTGGCATCAGAGGATACACAAATGATGTCCTCTAAAAATCCAAAACTGCTTCATATGCTAAACTGTTAAAGCCACCAGCTGCAAGGAAAATCATTGGTGAGACACTAGGACTAGAACAAGAAAAAGAACAAACAACGAGGCCAACTACAACTCAACTTGTAGGACCCAACCAAATTTTAACCATGAGACCCAGCCAATAGCAAGAAGCAGGACCTAGCATGGGCCACCAGGATCAACCGTCACCATCACAAGATTACAGACCGTCGATGAGCCATCTCAAGGCCATTGCTGAGATGGTCAGTTGGGGAAGTTGTGATGATGCAAATCTATTCCATGTCATTGATGATGTCGTACAACCCATGGTTTCTTTGGATCACGCAAGGGGTGAAGTGTACATCCATACAGGGGGAGAGGAGGGCACTTGGTCACAACAAATCTCAAGGAACACTGCATCCTTTCAAGTACAATTAGAAACTGGTGAAGGAGCCACAGTGGTGATCATGTAGCACCAAAATGCAGTAGGAGTTGCAAAAGTGGTCACCAACCACATTAAAGAATCATTCAATGTACCTATTGTGCCACTAGCAGATCTTACAGGAGCATAGGATGCTCAAACTCTATCCAGAACCTCAATGACTCCTGCTGAACATGAGGATGTACTTGATCGATTGCTACAAACAAGACAGGTAATGACGTCCTTGTTTGACATCCTAGAGGATGTTACAAAAATTCAATTAGATCTCATTTCAACCAAAAAGAATTTGTTCTTGATAGAGATGAGGGCCAAGCACACTAAAGCAGAGGTGCAAAGATTGCAAGAAAGGCTCGTGACCTTACAAGCAGCACAACGGGATCCTTTGCAATTCATTCCTGCAGACTAGCTAGACACTTTTAAAACTAAGAAACTTACCAAATTATTGACAAAGAATAAGAAGGTGGTAGAAGAAAAAGAGAAGGTTGTTTGGGATGTCTCTATAGCACAAGTGCAAACTTACATGCACACCAAGGTACTCAAAGCCTTATAAGAGGAAAATAAGCAACTTGTTGCTAACAACCTCCAGTTGACCTCTATGGAAAAACAAAAGAATGTTCTCGAAGAGCATTTTCAACAGCTACAAGAACAACTAGTCAAGCTCAACCAAGACATGAACCATTTAGCTAGGAAAAATCAAACCCTCTCTATGGAGGAGGTACACACCATCCGTTAGAAGATGGCTATTGAAATAAGCACATAGCAAAATGAGGCTAAATGGCATGAAAAGCTAAAGGAGCATTTCTGGGACCAGGTGGGGATGTATAAAAAGATCATTGAGAAGAAGATCCATATGGCCAAGTCCCACATCAATGCTCTTAGTGCTCAACACACTAACTGGTAGGCCATATTGGACACATATGCATTTGTCCACTAAATGGAAGTTAAGAACTGGGACCTGCAAATCCAGGATCTTATAGAGTACATAGAGTTGGCAAACCTTCGATATGCCAACCTTTCCATGTTAATAGTAGGGTTCCTGAGAACAAAGCTTGAGCAATAGGTAGCCACCACCTATGTCAAATATGAAATAGAATTTGCAGAACGCAAGAAGTTATTGCAAAAATTGGAGGTTGTAAATTCTAAACTCGAGGTGATTAAAGCAAGCTACCAGGGGCAAAAAGGTGTCTTAACAAACTTGGCTCAATGGATTTCAAATTTTTAAGAATACAAAGATAAAGCAAGAGCTTACGAGGAGGAATGACGGGTATTTGTGGCTTGGTATGTCAAAGCAAATAAAATGTTTCCGCAACTACCATGCCCATGGGAGGTGCTGACTCCATCAAACATCGGAACATCATCATGGAGAACATAGGATCCCTGAACTGAAGAGGAGAAACTCCAGGCCATACATCAACGCCATCAAATCCTAAGACCTGGAGCACAAGACAAGGGAAAGGCACCCATGGAGGAGCCACCACAACCAGGAACTACATGAGTTCCATCAATTTTGTAGCTATAGGATTTTCTTCTGATTCTGATTGTAACCACCCATTCTCTATGTTGTGTCTTAATTTTGTTCTAATTCCATACTATGGCATGAGCCCATTCTCATCAGTCAATAATCCTATACCTATCCACTGTGTAATCAATGGAGCTTGTTCTCACCTTAACTTGAGGACGAGTTTTCATTCAATCATGGGGGTACGATGAGTCATGAATTGTTGGCTACGATATTGCACCCATGATATCACATACACAATATCGCAGCCTATCTCCTCATCTATAAATAAGTGGTAGGCAGATTTGGTAGGCCCTTTTTGAATTTTTTTGGAAGTTTTGAAGTTCTAAGTCTTTAGTTTTTAGTAGTTTTTCCTCTCAACCCTTTTCTTCCAGTGCATGCCCACTGTGTGGTGATTGTACTTGTATGGCATCCTTATTCAAGTGTGACATACTTAGACAAGCACATGACCAACAATAAATATCGTGATTACTTCATCATTACATCATCCACTTAGCGTAATTATTCATTTAATTATTATTGTTATTTATTGCTTCTTAGTTAATCTCTCTACCCTTATCTCCTAGTAATGCAGAATGCGTACGACTTAATCATGAGCATTTAAGTGTGACTACTTGGTAACCTAGTAGCGTACCTAGGCCATGCACTTGGTAATCCCAGTGGTAGTTGTGCATGAGGTCCAAGATGTGTATGGAGGATTAAGGAACGGATGCTCATCACACTCAAGCTAGTGTAGATTCTCTCTCACTCACTCTCTCTCCTAACTTAGTTAAGATTATTTCCTATCATACCCAGGAGTAGCGTTAGCATAGGAACACATCATACACCTCACTCTGGACTAAACCATACGTGACAAAGCTAATACTAGTCTAGGTGGGAAGACAGTGAACTGCAATCTACAAGTAACTATCTAGGTACCACAACTAGCCCATCTGCGAAGTTCGATCGGATTGTGCATGAAACTCTTGTATTCGTATGGTTGAGTGTAGGGGTACCTTGCCTCTCATCACTATGCAAGCTGTAACTTTTTCATTTATCCATTTCAACATCTTATCTAACTTTTCTTCAAGCTCATCGATAGACTTTTTTATAAGCAAGTTTTGTTGTGAAATCACCTCATTAAAAGCTACCTCTTTTTCCTTATCATAGATGTGGACCTTATTCTTTTGAAGAGTTGGGTCCCAATGATATTTCACAACACTCTCCCATTTACATAACTCTCATTCTTATTTTGTCACACACTCGATTAGCTTTTGAATTTGATAGATTTCTAGTTTGTATAATTGACCTTGAGCATAGATCCCAAAGGTCTCTCTCATTTGACTATGAAGCCCATCTATGATGTGGAAAATTTGTTCAAAGGTTATTCATATCAATACTTTTGATGCAACTTTCCTTGTAATAACTATGGGGTATTTTAACTACCTCTATGATCTGCATCATGTTCTTAGTTACCAATAAGGGTTCATCATCATTAGACATGTCATGATGAAAATTTCTATTCCTATTTGTCTGATTGTGATAATTCTGTATAAGTTCATTTTGATATCTTTGATTTTTCTCGTGGTTTTAATTGCTATTTTTATTTCAACTCCATAGTGGAGCTTTGTCTCTATACCTATGTTCATCTTCATCAAAACTAGATGTTGAAGAGGGAGAGAAAGATGAAGAACTAGGAGGATTGCCATGGCTTCTATGGTGTTCCCCATGGTCCCTTGATTTATCTTTAGGTCCTAGGCCTTGAGGTCCCCAAGGATTATCTACCTTAGGTGAATATAGTCCTTGAGTGTAGTCAAGGTGGTCATGAACATAAGAAACCCATGCATGAGGTTTTTCAGTCCAATTTTCTTCAATATATATCACATTAGTTATCCAATGAATATTCGCTTCATATGATGCACTATTACTTCCTTGTGAAAGAGACATTATTCTTAGGTAATTATGTGTGTTATTTAATATTTTTTGAAAGATAATTCATTAAGGAATTTATAGAGATCATGTATAATATTACTAATCTAGATAACTAGCACCATCCTTGGCAACAGGGTGAATGATGAGCGACAAGGTACCCCTACGCACAACCATATGAATCACAAGCATTCATGCATGATCTAGTCAAATTTCATGGATGGGAATAGTTGTGCATCTAGATCATTATGCCTTGATCATAGTTCACTATCTTCCCACTTTGAACTAGTCGTAGCTTTGTCATGTATGGTTTACTCCAAAGTGAGGCATATGATTCTTGATGTTGTTAGACCCTAAGCTACTCTTAATGATGATAAAAAAATTAATAGTGTAATCTAATTAACAATGGAAAGTGTAACCAACCTATTTGTGATGAGTATCTGTTCCTAACCTTCCATACATGCCTTGGACTTTGTTCAACTATAGCTAGGATTACTAAGCATATTGTTATTGGGTGTACCAATGATAACACTACTAGGTTACCAAGTAGTTACACTTAAGTGCTTGTGATTAGTCATACTCATTCCACTTAATGATAGAAAATGATAGAGAGAAATAAATGATAAACATTAACTAAGGAAAATAGTAAGTATTTAAGTAATTAAAAACGGTAATAAAGCTAAGTGGATGATACAATGATGGAAGTAATCTCGATCTTTATTGCCAAACATGTAACGTGTCCAAGTACGTCACACTCAAATAAGGATGTCATACAATCACTTAAGATCGCACTACAGGCATGCACTAGAAATTAACAAAACTTAAAATCTGTCAAAATCTTTGAATCTATCTTCCTATCTATCTATCTCTCTAGCATGGACCCAAGTGTGGTATTTATAGGCTAACATACAAGGGGTGATATTGGATCCTTGACATTGGAGGTTGTGCCCCAATATTGAATACCCAACATCTTGGCCCCAATATCAGATACCCAACATCATGGCCCTAATATTGAATACCCAATATTGCAGCCCTACAAAACATGAGTCACCACATAGTAAAAACCTTTTGGGTTATAAAACCATCCCTACTAGACAAATACATGTCCACATCATGGAGAAAGATGTTAATATTTTCATCACCTCTCTCGCTATTATAGGACCCAGGTTTTCTGACTTTGATTTAGGCCACTACCTTGGGCTCTTTAGCAAGGAATCATGCTAGGAAGCACTTTAAGATGACATTTTTAATTTGAATTTGGACATCTCTTGGTTCACTCCAACTAGGGCATCCTCTAAAACATTCACCTGTGTAACCAAGTCATCATCAATCAAAACTTCCTTTGACTAGGTCATCTAAAAGAATCCAAGGAGATCTTTCTATAGGTCTAGCATATGATCTAGATGGCCCTCTAGGACAATGACCTTAATATTGCCAATTTTACATTTTCCTTAGGGTAGAGTTCTAAATTATATTGAGGAGAGTCCATCTCTTTAAGGATATAGTAAATCATCTCGATGCTATCAAGGCCAAGGATGATCAAGGCATCATCCATGACCTTGACCTTCTCCCAAAGATTTTGAAACCTGGCCTCATCCTTGCCAAGTTCCTCCTCGATCTCCAGGTTGGCCTAGTCCTCGACCATCCTACAAGGTCCACCTAGATTCATTGTATAAGAGACCTTCTCATAAGACCACCAATAACAAGATTTGAGTGATTTGTAGAAGTTAAAAATGGAAACCTCATTAACCAAAAAGCCTCTCTTTCCCTTTATCAGTTGAATTTCAACTGACAAATGTTGAGACTCTAATACTATCTCTAACAATGTTGTCCCTAACACATTATTTGACACCTTAAGAATTTCTAAAATAGGTTTAGATTTGGAACAAAACTCAAGAGGAATATACCTTAGTGATTAATAAACCCAAAATACATGCCAAAAAACAATTTGGTAATGTTAGCATATAACCTAAGTAGTATTTATAAAACTCAAATGTGTAATACTGTAATTTAAGCTAGATAACACTCCTTTGCTCCACTCACATGGACACCACAAGGACTACTAGTTAAATCCTTTAAATTCATCACTACATGTTGGTAGTCAGTATCATGCTCTTATGATGACACACAATGTCCTATAGCAAGTTCTGTGACACACCCTACTTACCCCAAAGTAGAGTTGAAGATAATACCTTTCTCTCACCAAATGGAAGTCTTAATGCCTTGCTTGAAACTTATAAAACTATCACCACTAATATAGTCAAACACATCATATAGTACAAACAAGGTATTGATGCCTTGCTTGGAATTTACCATTAAATCTTCTCTCATGTCATGTTATACCAAATCATACATAAATGAGAATGCTTTCAATACAACAATAATAGCTTTGATACAATTGTTTCTTGGATTTTAGTGATTTAAGTTTTAAACAATTTTCCTTATCTAAAACAAGATAAGAAAGGTGTTCATATTTTACTATATTGCCAAGATTTATTATAGGTGTAAAGCCTTAAGAAAAGACAATAGGCACATAAAGTATAATACACTTTGTATCAAGAAAAAAAGAATCACCACTTAGTAAAAATATGTAGGAAAGGTAAAACTTCAAAAGTAAGGACCATACCTAGGAAGCCCTCATCATACTAAGGGTATGCTCTATTTTTCTCTATAGAAATGGCATGTGAATTAGTAAATTATATTTTAGATATTTTAGTCAATGATTTAAAATCATTAAAATGATATATCTTCAAATCGAAATATTTTAACTAATGACACATTTTACTTTCAAAAATACCTAACAACTAGGATTTCACTTCACACATAACACAAACAATGTCATACTCATTTAGAGCTACTTTTTCCTTTGATCTTTTTATCACCTATACCTTGAATCTTATATTGTACTTTTAAATTATGATTTTCATTAAAATCTAGTAATTATGACATAAATGTGAATCCATTGTTTCAAGAAAAATAACAAAGGGTTTTCTCCAAGTAAAATTAATTTCATTCTTTGCTAAACAAAAAACCTTTCCTACCTAATATAAGGCTTTCCTTTCTATGATACGTGGTATGTAATGGTAAATTCACCTGGTAATGCGTTGGTGCTCGCGATCCCTCAGTGGTTGTGTAACTTCCAAGCAGGGCGTTAATGCCTCTGTTTGGCCAGAAGGACACACTGTATGGAAAAAAATATTTTGAAACTAACTGTCCGAAGGACACACTGTACATAGTAAAAGAAAAAACAAAAACATCTGTTGGAGCCCAAAGAGAACCAAGCTGCCCTTGTCGGGTAACTGGAACGCTTGTCGAGATGCTACCAGAGACGTCCTTGTCCTTGAGTCTCCGCACAGAAATGTGATTAAAAATATCAAATGATAGTAGCCCTGCAACCCCAAATAATAATCCCAGCGTTTGCGTTGGAAGCCAGATATGATCCAACAGATTTTCCGCGCTGCCTTTACCATGGTACCAAATTAGAGCACAAAAGAAGGAAGAGCAGAAGAAGATTGAGAAGAGGAAGGAAACGGACCCCGGGTGCAAGTTTCAGGTGGTGGAGTTGTAGCGCCTCCAAGAGTGGCCACAGGAGTTCTGCAAATGGGGCATGTGAAATGGCGACGCAGCCATGAATCGATGCATCTTGCATGAAACATGTGGCCGCAGCCGGGCAACATCTTCGCAAGTTCTCCTTCTGCAATTTCAGACAAACATATCACACATTCACACTCACAGCCTTCGCAGATGGATCCGTTCCACACAAATTCTGTAGCAACAGCAACATCCTCTGCTTCCGAGTAGAGGCGGTCCCAGCAGTGGTGAATGAAGCAGAGCAGTGCAATCGTGATTCCCGCGAACAAGGCGACACAGCCCAGAGAAATGATTAATTCTGTTCCTGTGCTTGTTCTTTCGCCTGCGTAACCCTCGACGGCCATGGATTCTTCTTGCGTCTGTGATTCTTAGGTCGCTTCTTAATGGGAATCCTTGCTCAGACGAGTTTAATTTGCGGCCAAGTCGCTGGATTTGCAGGAGCTAATTGTCGTTTCGTACTACACAGCTGTGATAGCTGATCTGTTTCACGATGTAGAAAGACAAGAAGGCTTACTGCTTTTGACCTTTGGATGACTGGAGAGGCAGTTTATTAATGCTATAATTTTACTGTGTACAGACATTTTGGTTTTGCTATCATGTACACCCACCTATGGTGGGTGAGAGTCCCTGAATCATACGCAATTCAAACTTTCAAATACCACCTAATGATAGGAAAAGGTCGAGTACAAAAAGAATCCTGTGAAGGCCGGACTCTTTCATTTGAAGTGATTTAAGTAGGTAACCATAAGCTGGATGTATCTTCCCTATGATGATGTATCTTCACTATGCCTTAACTACTATGTAGGTTTATTGTTCTAGCTCATGCACCTTGGTTAACCATAATCAGTCACTATGCAAATATTGTTCTAGCTCATGCACCTTGGTTAACCATAATCAGTTACAAGTGCATTAACTATTATGTATATTCATTGTGGCACCTCATACACCTTGGATAACTATCGTCAATCATGCTTACCTGACATTGAGGGGTGGGTGTGAAGAACACTTATTTAAATAAAATAAAAAGTGATTTCATTCTTATTGAGCAATATGCATTTCAAACCTCCAAAAAAAGATTAATAGTTTAAGTTTCTTACTATTGCTATGAAGATATACTTAGAATATTTTAGCAAGCCAAACCTTCATGATGAATAATGATACATACATTATGCATACTACCATACATGGACATGCATGANGTTCATGATGAATAATGATACATACATTATGCATACTACCATACATGGACATGCATGATGGTTAAGGCATTGTGGAGATACTTCCATTGTGGATGGCCATCATACATGATACTTATGTGTTCTTGGGCTAGCAAGCAAGGGTGGAACACAAAAAGACATGTTTTAATAATATAAAAACATTTTTAGTTACACCTAACATGAGCTACATAGAATAATGGTACACACTTGAAATGACAAAATAAAGGTTATGAGTTCAAGTTTTTAACTTCTCAAGTTAAGTATTTTGGTTTCTAAATTTTAGCTTGTCATAGAAATACTTTGAATTTTTTTGGCATTCTTTTCCATAATGCATACATGCTTCCATGTGATGTGCCAAGCATATATATAGCTAACAATTGCATTAAAGATGTAATAAGGAAGTTTGTATGCTCTTCTGACTAGATACAGGAGTGCAAACAAAAAGTGAAAGTCAATAACCCATGAGATATACAATGCATATTTATAATTTAATTTTTTAAGTAAAAAATAATTAAAAGTATTCTAAATTCTTACCCTAGCATTTTTTATAAAGAAAATAAGATATAATGAATAAGAAAGGTCAAACTATGAAAGAAAAAGAATAGAATCTCATGTTAGGTAAATATCTTATGTTATATTGAAAAAAATTAAATATTTTATTATATTTTAATTTACTCCCTCACCTGTGAATCACCTGTCCTTACCCTTTGCAAACACTCAAGCATTCAAGTACATTTCAAATCACAAATCCTCAAATTCTCACTTCCAAGAATCACATTCATTTAAGTGAACTAATTCTGATACAACCAGCACCTCCAAATTAGATCTGGAATGTCTGCACATAGACAATTCATGCTGCAGTTACATGAACAAAAAAATAATTGTAACCACCATGACAACTTCTACAAAGAGTTATGATGGTCCCTGTTCACAGCTGAGGAAAGAACCAGGACCGGGTAAGGCGATTCTACAGCTATTACGAGCAGTTTTTTGGATATATGCACAGTATTTGATACTCCACATTTTGATTTCATATGAAAATTCAAAGCACATTTTCAAGCACAGTAATAAAAACCATTTACCATTTAGAACCGTTACCACTATAAGTTTTCACTCTAGCAAGGTGCTAAAACCACTTAAGACAGAAATAGCTTAGTCATGTAGCTTGAGCATTGGTCTGCAAGTTGACTGAGAACATTAAAATCTAAAAATTTAGGCTGATGCTCAAGTCATATGGAGAAACTTTGTCCAGGTCTCAGCTCATCTCCATAATTTGCTATAACAAAAACGCACAAGCTCATCTCAATAGTTTTATGAATGGATGATTACGGTTTTATAACTTTTATGTTCCATAAAACTCCCTATCTTTGAATTTTAAGACAGCATTAAATGACGTTCAGATGCTAGAAAAAGCTGCCGTAGAAGGCGCTACCCCCTCCCCTGCTCTTTCCTTTAACTGTGAATAGTGACCATTACAATTGTGTTACAGCTCAATTTGTCCTTTCATTTGACTGCTCAACATAAACAGCGATAAGTAAGCTCATTCGCATAAGCTATTTAACAGAAGTAACCATACCAGTTCATTTGGTAATTGAGAGTTAATGAACTTTCAATGAAAGGGAGGAACATCAGTGTACGTGCAACGTGCAGAATTGGAGATTGCGTGTTGTATTTGGTGTGTCTAACTTTTTGCTCCCTTCGGTTCATGTTGTCAGTATCGGCCATTTTCAAACACGTATGAAAGCAAATCTGCCTGCGTTTGTTGTTTGTTTTTTGTTTTTATCCGTCTACAGTTCACCTGCATGATCTCTTTTTCACAGTTGGAGATCGTATTGTTTTTGGTGTCTAAGATTCTGCTCTCTTAGGTTGTTTATGTTGTCAGCATCGGCCATTAAGAAAACAAATCTGCCTGCGTTTATTTTTTATTTTTATCCATCTCCAATTCATATATATCATCTTTTTCACAATTGGAGATTGCGTATTGTATTTGGTGTGTCTAAGTTTCTGCTCCCTTCGGTTGTTGATGTTGGTATCGACCATTTTCAACCATGTAAAAAAATAAATCTGCCAAAGTTTGTTATTTGTTTTTATCCGTCTACAATTCACATGCATGATCTTTTTCACAGCCAGCGCGCGCTTCGCCTATGTTGCTTGCTAGGGGGCTTTATTTCCTCTCCCAAATCAAAACCAGTTGCAGGGTTGTTTTGTTTTTGTGCTTGGATTGGGGGACATCATTTTCTCATTTCATCAAACGCGGTTATTAATGCCTCGTTTGGAAGTTACAAATCTTTTCCAACGGTATTATTAATGCTTTCTCATCAATGTTCTGTTTGGAAGGTACAAACCTTCTTATCAAACGGGGGTATTAGTAGCTTATTTAGAAGTTACAAAACTGTCACCGTTAATATAATGAAACATATCATACATTATCAACCCGGAAGTTACAAAAATGAAACATATCATACATCACAAACCTGGTATTAATATCCTGATTGAAATTTACTATTACATCTTCTCTAATGTCATATGATACCACATCATACATGAACAATAATGCTTTCAACATAGAAATATTAACTTTGATACAAGTGTTTCTTGGATTTTAGTGATCTAATAAAAAAATTAGAAATAGGCAATTTTCACAATTTCTATTAGCATAAACATTTACAATTTGCTATTGCTAAATTATTTTAGAAATTGAATTCTTTGCCTTATATTCCTTGAATTTAGATGCAATTTGTAACTTTTATATGTACCTAACATAATAAGTGAAATATTATAAACCCACATGTGATTTCAAGTTTTATGAAATTTTCCTTATCTAAAATAAGATAAAAAAGGTCTCCAAATCTTATTATGTTGCAAAGATTTTTGTTATGTGTAAGGCCTTAAGAAAAGAGAACAAGTGCATAAATTGTAACGTACACGTTACCATACCAATAAATCTCTTTGTCAAATCTTAAGTTAGTGCAAACTAGAACTTTATATCAAGAAAGAAAAACCACCACCACCTAGTAAAAACACATATGAAGGAAAAACATTGAAAGTAAGGAAAATATCTTCGAAACACTCATCACGGTAAGGGTATGCTCTATTTCTTTTCTATAGAAATGGCCTATGAATTAGTAAATTACCTTTTAGATATTTTAGGCAATGATTTAAAATCATTAAAATAATACATCTTTGAATCTACATATTTTAACTAATGACAAAAATTTTACTTTTAGAGCTCCTTTTTCATTTGTTCTTTTTATCATCTATATCTTGAATCTTATATTGTACTTTAAAATTATGATTTTCATTAAAATTAATCAATCATAACATAAATATGAATCCATTGTTTCATGAAAAACAATAAAATTAAATGCATTCGTTACTAAACAAAACCTATTTCTGCTTCATATAAGGCTTTACTTTTCATGGTATATGATATGTAAAGTGTATTATAATCTGATATGATGTGATATTAGACATGATGGAAAATTCATGTGCATGACCATAATAATCCTATGCATTGGTGCTAGTGATGTCTTAGTGGTGGTAACAGTTTTGTAACTTCCAATCGGAACATTAATACCCTTGTTTGGTGAGAAAAAGGTTTTGCCTATAATGCGATTGTCCTAAGCTGAAACACTTTTGGGATGGTTACAATACCAAATAATTGAAATATATATACACCATAAGATATATAGTTCTATTATAACTTTATAACTTAATAGTACCCACCAAAATCAAACGCATAACTTGGAATTTCCAAATTTAGAATCTTATCATTAACTAAGGTTACAAGGTAGAGAATACATGTAAATAAACTATCTTAACTTTTCATAGGGGTGAGTGGTTAGAAATAATCTAGATAGAAGTTGTGTTCAAAAGATATGAGTTACTTGGGGATGTTGGAACCTAAAATAATTAAAACATAGGTACACCCCAAGATTTATAAAAGTTTATAACTTAGTGCTACCTAGTAGAATTGAACTTGTAACATAGGATTACTAGACCAAGACCTATAGGACTAGGCTAACATCTTATTGTTTGAAGATATGAGCTACTTGATTAAAGAGTGTGACATATGATGTGCAAGTAATCGGTAATCATAATGGGTATGCTAATTAAATACAGTTGATTTCTTCTAAATTATCATATTAGTTATGTTCTTCTTAAGTAGTAGGGATGTTGAAATTGAGATTTTTTTAAAAACAATATATACCCTCAAGACATATAGTGAATTTAGAACTTTAAACTTGTCATTACCCACCAAAATTGAACCTATAATAATGAGGTATTAGCCTAGTAGTGAGACTCATGATTTGAAAGCTCCAAGTCCTACGTTTAATTCTATTATACAATGTTGAGCTAAGTTCTAATTGAACTATATTACAATTCTTTGGGGATTTCAACACCTTATAAAGCTCTAAATAGACTATATATATTGGGGTGTATGTATAATATGATTATTTTGGGGTTAGAATACACAAAATAAAACCCATAACTTAGAGCTTCCAAATCATGAGTCTCATGCTAATACCTCATTTATTTTCTTCTTAAGTATCATGTTATGTATATGTCTTAAGTGTACTTGATGAGCACCAAGTAGTTCCTACATCCAACCATATGAATCACAAGCTTTCACTAAGTGATTAAGTTGAATTCCATAGACTTTAGCTATCTAAGTACATTGGGTTAGGTATTGAATCTAACAGATGTGATCATTGTCTTCTCAATTTAAGTTGTGAACTATAAAGGTATGGTTAATTATAACTGAGGCATATGATATTTTATCATTTTACATTTTTTATTTAATTCACCTAAGTGCTAAAAATAAAGAAATTAAATTTTTAATTAATCTAATAACTAACTAATTCTTAGCTAATCCTAACATAAGCATCAATTCCCACTTTTGTACGCATCTTAAACACGTTGCAATGCTACTGGGCTACCAAGCATAAGTTCTAATGGGATTACCAAGCATTAACGTATGCTCAAAGTGGTCGTAGTTATGTGAGTTAATTAATCACTATTGATGAGTCATAATTTGGTTGGTTGCATCAATGAGGCCTTGTTGACACAACCTCATTGACTAGGCCTTGTCGATGCATCATATCATGTGTCAACAAGGCCCCCTCAACATAGTGTTTGTATTCAGCTATAAATACACGTCCATCAACTACATTTATGGCAATAGAGATTTTTTAGCAGTGAAGATCTTACAATTTGTTTATTTGAGAGTTAGAATTTTCCTCCCAAGTGCCTATAGTAGGATTTATTAAGTGTATAGATCTTTATTTGAGCATTGTTATACCTAGGCATGATAATGTGAGCAACAATAAAGATGAGCTTTGTGATAAACCTTACAGCACTTTGGATAGATTAAATATTTTATTTATGCATTTAATATTTTAAATTATTTATTAAATGTTTTCAATTATTTATCAAATATTTTCTAGTAATTAAGTTAATGAAGCAATTAAGAAAGATAGATTAAACACATAAGTATGACCACTTCGAGCGTAACACATATTCACTTGGTAATCCTAGCAGCATTATTGCTTGGTACACCTAGTAGCGTAGCACTTGGTAACCCAGCAATGGATACCTGGGTTTAGAACATGTGCGAAGAATGGGACCAGATACTTATGTTAGGACTAGTGAGAAACTAGTTAATTAGTTAATTTAAATTAGTTAATCTAATTACTTTTATCTCTCTTTGAACACCAAACCATAAAATAAAAAATGATAAAAATTAGATGCCTTAATTACACTTAACCATACTAGTGTATGTCATGAGTGTAATTGGAAAGACAATAATTGACCTTAAGGCAAAGATTCACTTCCTAGAAGACTAGTGCGCTAGAAACTACAAAGTTGATAGAATTCGATTGGATCGTACATGAACACTTGTGATTCATATGGTTGGGTGTAGGGGTACCTTGCCACTCATCATTGGTGCCATTTTTGGGAACTTTGTTTGTTGAAACGTGCACTATTTAGGTTTAAGAGAATACGATTAATATCGTTGTATGAACCTCAAGGTTAATATCATTCATACTATACATAGAATTATAAAATCACACTAATAATAAGGGATCTAAAGATGATGGTTGTAATAAGAAAAAAAGTGATAATAGACACCGTGGTGGTAGTGGTGTTCCACATTCCACTCCATCCTTTTCATCTAATTCTAAACATTCCTCTTCATATGATAGTTCTCATAGAAGCTACCATGGAAATAATTGTGATGAAGGTGATCAACGAGACAATAGTGACCATGAAGACCACTAAGAACAAAGGGGTGGCTAGAACCATCATTGGCATCATCGACGTAGTATGCTCAACATTGCAAAGGCAATTAGAATTCCAACTAGGCATATGAAAGATAGTCAGATCAAGTGCTTAGACATGAACAATATTCCAAAATTTGAGGGAGGATACAATTATGATCCATAGACACATCTACAAGCTTTTCATGATTCCTATGCCCTACAAAACATAGAAAATGAATGGTAGAAACTCAAGCTTTTCCCTAGGATACTAATCAAGGAAGTTGAAAGTTGGTACTAGTCCTTGGAGTCGAAATCTATCTGCAGATGGAGTTAGAACTATTTAACAACAAATATCACACATACTCTAGAGTGTCTAATCTAAGAAGGAAAATCGAAGGTTGGAAATAGGGAACACATGAACCCTTGGATGCCACCATGGGTAGATACTATTCACTTTTACATCGATGCCCTAGCCATGGTTATTCTCAGAGGAAACAACATCACAACATCATAGATGGGCTCATAGTAGAAACTAGAAGAACCCTTTGGGTGTATGCCTAAGGAAGATTTTCTAAATTGAGAGCTAATTAGATCTAAAGGCTAATTGAGTAGGTATGAAAAGAAGAAGGTGAGTTACAAAAAAGGGAAAGTGTGGAAGAGTATAATAGGAAGCCTTCCATTAGAAAATGAGAGGTCTGATTTTGTGACAAGGAGTCACCACATGATGAAGTGATGAATAGGAAAACCTTGCCCATTGAAAAATCTATTTCTAATATTTTGGTAAAGGTTGACAAATTATGGGACTCTTTGGATGAAAAATTTCAAATGCCTATGAAGATCACTAAAGAATCCAAACCGAAGAATAGTGATCATAACCATAGAAGGTGAAAAGAAGCTAAATGTGTTTACCAAAGAGGTAGGGATAAAGTTGCTGCTATAGAGGAAGTTGTGGAAATTGACTCTAATAATGAAACTAATTGTGACATCTATTAATATGAACATCCTAAAGGTTGTTACCTTGTAGTGTCACACTTACAAGAGTCTGGAGGTGTATGCATTGAATCCTTGACTAGGACATAGGCAAGCACCTAGACGATTACCTTACTCTCATAGTGGTACCAGCCACAATCATGGGGAATGTTGCCACCAAGGCAATAGTACCCTTGTAGGAAACTAGACCCATACAGGTACTATGTTTAGCAACTTGTCTCCCTAAGAAGTTCTACAACTCCTACCTCATTTCAATATCACTATTACCCTTTGGAGTACCATCAAACACATTCACCATCAGGGAAAAACTCATATCCATACCATCCTCCACATCTATCTGCACACATACCTCCACCTTCAACCTAGTAACCTCTTGCTCCATCCATTTAGGATGAGATTCCTTCAAAGTCACAACAATGAAATGCTACAAGGGCTATACATTCACAATTGGCTTTCCAGCTGAGTGGTTTGGATAATAGATTTAGAAAAAGATCCTTCTTACAACCTAGCAGTCCTCTCCAACCCTCACAACCTAGTCTAGCTAATCATCCTGCATCTCCAATACCCTCATCCTCTACATCAAGTACCTTTGAGTGCCCTTCAAACCAAGTGCTTCCTCAGATTCATATTATAGTGCTAACTCATGCTATTTCTGACTGGATCAAGGTTGGAAATATTTCCACAAAAAGATTTGACCTAGGAAGTCCACTCATTTAGTTGCAGATTACTAGACATGAGCCATGCAAGACTCTTCTTGACTCTAGTTCTAGAGTTAGTCTCATCTCCCATAACATGTACAAGGCCTAGAACCTACCACCTCTCAAGAAGAGAAACATTTGTCTAGAGTTGGTAGATCAGTCAATTACTATCCCTCTAGTATTAGTAGAGGACATTGTGACCATAGTTTGTGGATGGTCCTATCTTGTTGATTTTCTAATGATCAAGATTGACAATTGCAAGAGTGATTTTCCCATCATTATGTAAAGAGCTTGGTTAAGCATGGTCGACACACATATGGGCATAACTAATCTTTCATTGGAAATCTTCAAAGAAAATGAATTGGGTAAGATTAAGAAGAAGAATTTTCCATGCATTCCATACAATGATAATGGGTGCAATTTCATTCAAAATATTTGATCTATCAAAAGTACATATATTAAAGCATGCAATTAGTGTGCATAAGAAATCAGTATATAAAAGTGTCTGTACATAGTAGCCACAAAACAGGAGGGCACCTAGTGGCTGATAAGTGACTTAGATAGCAACACATTATGCATAGAACCAAGTAAGAGTCTAACATGTGCTTATGTTGAAGGCATGGACAAAATTGAATAAGTTTATTTTCAACTTTCTAACCAAGATAATGATACGTATTAGGGAGAGTTTGAAATCCTTGATAACCTCTAGGAGCCCCTAAAGCTAAAAACATTACTAGTCGGCATGGAAGAGGCATTTTTAAAAAATGGTAAATTAGTCATTATTAATGCCAAACTTGCTCCTGAACAGAAAGAGAAGTTGTTAAAGGTAGTTAACAAATGATCAATAGCCTTTGCTTGGTCATATCCTGAGCTGACTAGAATTGATCCAAGGATATGCTAGCATTGCATTTATACTAACCAAGCCATGAAGCCTAGAAGGTAGCCATAGAGGTGATTAAACCTCAAACTGAAGTAAATCATCAAGGAGAAAATTGAATAAATCCTCAAGGTAGGGTTCATCTATCCCATCACAGATAGTGAGTGGGTTAGCCCACTTATAATTGTGATAAGGAAAGGTGGCAAGTGGTAGGTTTGCATCGACTTTAGGCTATTGAATATGACAACATTTAAAGATCATTTTTCATTGTCATTTGTGAATCAAGTATTGGACACTAGATTTGGGCATTGTTATTAAAGCTTCCTGGATGGTTATAGTGGCTATAACTAAATCCAAATTACACCAAAAGATTAGGCCAAGACAACATTGATGAGTCCCTGGGGGACTTTTGCATATTGTAAGATGCCACTCTATCTGTGCAATGACCCTACAACATTTCAATGCCTAGTCCTTAGTATTTTCCAACAACAGATCGATAGTGGTGTGGAAGTCTTCATGGATGAATTTTGCACCGATGGAGCTATGTTTGAACAAGCCTTGGACTACCTTGAGAAATTATTGAAGAGATGTGTTAAAACAAACTTGTAGCTCAACTGGCAAAAGAGCCATCTCATAGTCCAAGAAGGCATTGTGCTAGGAAACTGAATTTTGCAAATTGGGATTGAGGTAGACCTAGAAAAGATAATGGTCATCTAAGAAATAACACACCAACCAAAGACCATTAAGGATTTTTAGTCATTCCTTGGACACATTGGCTATTATCGGTGATTCATAGAGAATTTATCTAAGATTGCAAAGCCATTGGTAGAGCTTACAATGAAAGATGCAACTTTCATCTAGACTAAGGAATGTGAACATGCATTCTAATAGTAAAAAGAGAAATTCATAGAAACACCAATCCTATGAGCACCAGACTAGTCTAAACCCTTCCATATCATGATAGATGCATCTAACTACACCTTGGGAGTAGTTCTCATGTAGATCGATGATAAGAAATGCCCATAATACATCCACTACATGAGCTGAAGCATTGTGGGAGCATAATTAAATTACACCATCATGGAAAAAGAACTAATGGCTATGGTGTATGCTTTAGAAACATTTTGGCACTATGTGCTTGGCTACATAGTATTTGTGCACATAGACCATAGTGTAATTTTCTTCCTCATGAACAAGCTAATAATGAGCCCTCATCTCATACGGTGGCTCGTGATCTTGTAGGAATTTGATCTCATGATGATAGATTGAAAAGGGACCAAGAATGTGGTCACTTACCACCTCTCTCACTTAAGATGGAATAATAAAAAGGAGGATAGCTCGCTCTATGATCAGTTTCTAGACAATCTCCTCTTTACAAGAGCAATAAATGAACAAACACCCATAGAAACAACATGGTGCAATGGCATCCTCACCTACCTTCTCACTTAGGAGATGCCACAAGATCTTGACTTTAGATAGAAGCTGCAATTTCTTCATTGGGCCAAATATTTTATGGTAATCAACGGACATCTCTACAAGGTGTGTGTTGATGGCTTGATTCATAGGTGTGTCCCTAATGAAGATCAACTATGCATTTTACAAGATGCTCAAGATGCTCAAGAAGGGCCTTGCAGAGGCCACTATGCAAGGAGATGCACAACCATAGAAATCTTGATGGTAGGATACTACTGGCCTATAATCTTTAGGGATGCCCATCAGTTTGCCAAATCTTGTGAACACTATCAATGAGACAGGTGGATGACTGCTTACATGGAAGGTCCTCAATAGTGGATTCAACCACTAGACCCTTTTGACATATGAGGTGTTGACTTCATGGGTTCCGTCACATCCATGTCTAACGAAAAGGCATATATTATCATAGTAGTTGACTACTGCACAAAATGGGTAGAAGTAGTAGTTGTTACTGATTGTACATTATCTACCACTGCTAAATTTATACATCAAAATATTGTAAATCGGTTTGGGGTGCCACGTTCACTAATTTCTAATAATGGAACTCATTTCACATGTGCCACTTTTAGAAAGTTGATGTGATACATGGGGGTCGAACATAAATTAACAACACCCTACCACGCCCAAGCCAATAGCTAAGTAGAGGTAACTAATTGGGAGATCACAAAAATACTAATGCAAACCATTAACAAATATAGGAAAGATTGAAGTGCAAAACTTAATGATGCCCTTTGGGACTGTTCAACATGGAAACTTCCTATTGGCTATTCTCACTATGATTTAGTGTACAAAAAACCTTCAATGTTTCCAATTCAATTGGAGCTTCGTATACTTTCAATAGCTTGTGATCTGAATCTTGACCTAAGTCTAGCACAAAAAGAAAAATTGATCAACCTGAATGTGCTAGATGAAAATTGATTAGTGGCCCTATCTTTGAATGAGGTGCATAAGGCACTCAACAAGCAACATCATGACCTTAGAATTAGGAAAGTAAAACTTCAACTAGGAGATAAGGTTCTCTATTGGAACCCCAAACATGTAGCTCAAAAGGAAAAATTCCAAAAATTGTGGAACAGATCTTATATAATTGATGAAACCTTTTCCTTTAGGGCCATGTTGATCTACAATCCTAAAAGTCCAAATAAAAAATAGTTAGTCAACATCCAACAAGTAAAACCTTTTCTCAAACCAAGATAGGCTAGTGCAACTACCACCTCAACGAATGGACAACTACATTCCATTTTTTGGATCTCCTCCTTCAAACTCAGTTATGGGGGAAATGGCCATCCATGCTAAGAATCTATATGGCTTCTTAGGTTTTCTACTTTTATTTTCCATGTTTTTTATTTTACAGGTTACTTATTTTACAAATTTTTGGATTTTCAAATTTTTTTTAATTTTACACCATCATTAGTACCTTTGAGCCTTTCTTGATTATTTAATACTTTATTATATATTATATTATATTTTTTTATTTTGTTCAAGTGTGATATTTCCTAATTTTTGCTAGTAAAATTGCTTTATTGTCATAGGACATAGTGCCACTATTACTATTTACTAATGATGGTTTGTGCTTAATGTTGTGATTGTCAATGTTTGGTTTCTATTTTTGAACTCTGATGTTTGATGACTTTGACATGGTTTATTTTTCGTGGAACAGGTAGTGAGTCCACATCATCTATTCATTTGATAAACTCTATGATTTTCCTTATTCTAGGAATTTGAGGTCCCTTCCATTAAAGAAACTTTTAATCAATGGCTGACCTTGGTAGTTCTAGAATTAGGAAGGATTCAAAGGTTTGTATAAGGTGTGACTTCAAGGGGACTCAATACTCTTTGCAATCTTCTACTTTCATGAGTGCTTGAGTGTTTTTCATGAACTTCTTACCATTCCACACCAATCACTAATAGGAAGTTAAATAACATCATTGCATGGTGTGGTTGCCATTTAAAAAAATGATGGAAATTCAAATCACACCCTTTAGAAAAAATAAATAAATAAGTCCTTGCATGGTTTGGTTTCCATTCAAAAAAATTGGAAATTCAAAGCACATCCATTAGACACATAAATGGGCTACAAGCACTCGTTATAGAACTAGAAAGCCATGTACCTATGCCTGAAGGTTCCCTCTAACTAAGGCCCTCTCTCACTTTCTACTTCTCTCTTTCCTTCACCTTATGGAATGATGGTTATCTTGTGGAAGCACTCTTGTGTCTCATGTGGGTGGATTGATCTTAGGGTGGTGATGCGAAGTCACTAAAAATAGATGGTTTTGGTGTAGACTGAGGATGGATCTTCCCAAGTCATTTTAACCACAAATTCCACAAGGGACATGTTATGATCTCAATTCAAAACTCTATTCCATATTCTCTATCATCCATCCATGCTACCATAACTCGCCTCACTACTGTGTTCTATGTTATGCTTTATGTCTTGGTTTGATGTGTTTGAATTCTTAAGTATATTTATTTTGGTTCATCCTTAACTTTTCATAATCATTAAATTGATTATGGGGCCCACAGACTCCATAGTTGAGGTTTTGCAAGAGCAACAAGGGCATGAGCTTGCTATGGGAAGGACCAACTTGCATAGCTCTTGGTTTGGTTAGTTAAGGTCCCTTACCTCTAATATTGCTAAAATCCTATCTTTTGCATATTCCATTGGGTATTCCACTCAGTGCTCCTTAACCTTTTATTTCATTCATCCCTTGAATTAATTTTTCTCCATTTTTCCAAATTTATGAGCTTCAACACCATATTTTCATCTTTTGATACTGTTCTTGGCCTTTTGAGCTTTCATTTGACCTTAGTTTCATTTAAAAATTCTTTGTATTTTGCAAGTTTGACCAAAGTCAATGATTGTCTACAATGGTCAACAGTTGCGTTAACAAGATGAGGCCTCATTGATGAGGCCTTGTCAATGCAACCGACTACATTGATGAGGCCCTGTTGACAAGGCCTCATTGATGCATCACAAAAATACTATATATACTACTATGCACTTAGGAATTTTTGACATTTTCTTCATAACACATGCGGAACTTTTGTAATTTTTCAGAGCCCATAACTTCCCAACTGTTTGTTCAAATCACTTTGTTTCTTCATCTTGAACATACTAGAGGTAAAATATTTATTATGGGGCTACAAAATTTAAGGTTTCTAATGAAAATTTGATGAAATTTTTGGAAATTTTTCTGACTCCTCCAAAGGGTTAATAACCTTAACAATATACAAACATCATTTTTTTTTTCAAAATTTAATCCTTTTAGCAACCTTCAAGATGATTTATTAATAGTAACACATAATTAAAATAATAATTGGAATGATTAAATTAGCCATAATCAGAACTTAGCCAAGTGTAACTATCCTTAAGAGATAAAGGCATCCCAATTACTTTAACTTACACAATGATTGCTAATCCATGGTCTCATTGTGATTATAGATGGCACCAAAACCAAAAAACCTATAGGAAGGAGAACCCTCTCAACCAAGGGAGAAGTAGCCTAGAGTTGGAAGGGCCAATAAGAACAAGCCCAAAAACCACCAGAGGTAACCCATGCAACAGGACCTCTTCATGAGGAGCTCAAAGTGGAATTTTTTTTTGACAAATTCCAGAAGAAGAAGTATCCATAGAATAGTCATAGTGAGGAGAAGTGAGGGTACCCATGGCAAGGGTTGAAGTCACTTTGACTCAAGCTTTCCTTGACATTATTAGGTCCTGAGAAATCCAACGATCAATTCTTCAGGACATCAACTTTGGACCATTGTTAGAGAAAGCTCCAGAAAATGTCAAGACTCAACTACAAACCTCTCACATGTAGCCAATCATTATATCTAGTAGGGAGTGGTACATGGAAGAGACATATCTCTTTTGGAGCAATAGAAGGCCACGATTCACTATCAAGATCAAGGACATTCAAGTCTTCTACTTAGTTGAAGCTATCACACAGGCACTAGGGTTGCCTAACATTGAGACACAATTGGTAGAAATATCAAAGAAAGGTGATCCTAAGGCCAAGAAGAAGTGGAATTAGCAGTGATACAGGGTTGACTATAAGGAGTACAAGATGCTCACATTGGTGAAGTGAATCTATTTCAAAATTGTAGCCTATCACCTCAATCCAACGATGAGGCTAAGTAAGGTGATTGTTTTCTTCACCCAAGCATGTGCCACTCTATCTGGAAAATTTTCCATCAACCTTCCATAATTGATCTACTTAGAGATCGAGAACTATTTCAAAGAAAATGAATGTGGAAGGAAAACTCTACCCTTTCCATGTCTTGTCCAAAAACTCTACAAAAGGGCAGGTATCATCTGGTACTTCAATGATACAATCATGCATCCTCCTTTGGCCTCATGGTCCAAAATCATAAAAGACAAGATGCTAATTATGACTTAAGAAGAGAAGTAGCCACCACCACTACCCACTCAAGAAACAACATCAAAAAATCATGTGGCTATTAAGCACTTGCACAAAATCTGAGAGCAACTCTTGAGTGAGCAAGAACAACTTATAGAAATGAGTGGGGTGAATCCATTTGTATATCTACTAGCAATGAGTCATCTTAATGAGGTGGCCTGAATAGTCAGCTAGATGGAGAGGGGCAGACCAATTTTCTCTATTCAACGAATGTAGTTGCCTACAAGGTTGGATCCCAATGCTTGAGAGGTGATGATGTCATTATCTCAACACCATTTATTCCTAGAAATTTTTAGGAATGCCATCACTTTCTTGGTGCATTTGGAGGAAGGAAAAGGGGCAATTGTCCTAGTGATGCAAAACCAAGGGTAGGAAATAATGGCTAAAGTTATTGCTGACTATGTTGCTAAAGCATTAAATGCATTCATGGTGTTTGTACTAGACATATTTGCACTTTGAAACATGTAGACCTCTGCAAGCATGGTTAGCAGGAAGTTGAATGTAGCCTAGCATGAAGAATTGCTAGATTAATAGGTGGGGATCAAATAACTAATTCCAGACATCTTCAATTTTCCAAGAAAACATCACTACAACATAGTGAGAGTTGCTAGACGTAAGGGGAAAGTGCATCATTTTGTAGGGGCAACTCAAAATGGCTCAAGAACAAAATCAACACTTAGCTGTGAAGGTTGCCAAACTATGTGCTCACCTTTCTAATCTTGCAATCCTCAACCTAGCATTAATAAGAGATGAGGATTTCCTATAGCTTTAAGAATGATTTAAGAAGGCTGAGGAAGAGGTAGTAATGACCATCTTCAACTAGTCCATAGCTAAAGTAGAAATGTATTTAATTTAGAAGGACTTGACTTAGATGCACTAGGAGAATGAGACTTTGACCACACAGAATCATTTCCTACATAATGTTAATGCCAAAAAGGAACAAATGCAAGAATTTATTCATCAACAGTAGTTGCAACTTTCCAAGGTGAACATTAAATTTATGAGATTAGCAACATAGAATAAAAATCTATCAATGGATGAAATTCGTGCCTTGTACCTAAAGTATTCAATTGAGATCATCACCTGGAAGAATGGGGCCCTCAAGTTTGAAAAAGTAAAGAATCACTATAGAGATCAGGTTGGCATGTAGAAGGAAGTCAATGAGAAACACATCTAAATGGCAAAGGAAAAAATAAATAAAGCCCTCCAGCAACTCCAACATGGAAGAGATGCTTGGTAGCCCTTCGTTGATGGGATTGATACCTACAATACAGTGAAGATCCATCTAAAGGAGTTGCAAATCAAAGAAATGATAGAGTACATAGAGCTAGTCAATCTCCATTATGCAAACTTGGCAATGCTAACTGCTAGATAGCCATTGTCAAAGTTAGAGAAATAAGAGGCTAGATCATATTTATTATACAGGACAGAGTTTAAGGACCACAAAGACACCAAGTAGAAGCTTGAGACTCCAAAAATTGAACCTGAAGTTCTCATAGCATGATTCATAGACTAACAATCAATTACTAAGAACCTACCAAAATAGAAGAATGATTACCAAGAGCTGAAGGACATAGCCAGAGCATTTAACATTGAATGCAAATAGTTCGTTTCCTAGTTCATCAATGGTAAGGAGTTGTTTCCAACAATCTTGTGTCCTTGGGATGTGCCTGTTTCAACCCACATTGGTAAAGCTGCATGGATAATGCATGATCCCAAAAGTAAGGAGGAGAAAATGAAAGCACTACTAGATGCTTTCCATCTTCTATCAGAAGTTGTAACAGCACAAGATAATCATAGTTACCTTGACCTCAACTTGTGCATGAAGTCAATGAAGGTCCCTCAGAACCTCAAGAGCCACCACCACCTAGGACTGTATGATCTTCTCTACCAAACTTCAATCCATCAAGGAATGTGCTATCTAATTTTGAAGAGTCATGTCATTGTGTTGAATTTTATGTCCTAAACACTATCATTTTTTATAATGTGTTGATCTATATGCCCAAGTACTCCATTTTTTGTCAAGTCAGTTAGTCTATTTTGTTTGGAAAAAGTTAGTTAATAATCCCATACCTTCCCAATTTTGTAAAGGAACTCAAGGACTAATTTTCATTTAGTCATGGGGGTATGATGAGTCATAGTTTGGTTGGTTGCATCAATGAGGCCTCGTTGATGCAGCCTCATCAATGCATTGTATCATGCATCAATGTGGTATCGTTGACATATTGTCTATATTCAGCTATAAATACACATCCACTAGCTACATTTATGGAATTGAAGAGTTTTTGGTAGTGAAGCTCTTATATTTTATGTATTTAAGATTAGAATTTTCCTCCCAAGTACCCACAATAGGAGTCATTGAGTGTACAAATCTTTATTCAAGCATTGTTATACCTAAGCACGATAGTGTATGCAATAATAACGATGAGCTTTCTAATAAACCTTGCAAAACTTTGGATAGATTACATATTTTATTCATGCATTTAATGTTTTCAATTATTTGTTAATTTTTTTAATTATTTATCAACTATTTTTCAGTAATTAATTTAATAAAGCAATTAAGCAAGATAGATTGAATAGATAAGTACAACCACTTTGAGCGTAACACGTACTTGCTTGGTAATCCTAGCAGCATTATTACATAGTACATCCAGAAGCATAGTGCTTGGTAACCCAGTAGTGAATATGTGGGTTCAGGATGTGTGTGGAAAGTGGGACTAGATGCTTATGTTAGGACTAGTTAGACACTAGTTAATTAGTTAGCTTAAATTAGTTAATCTAATTACTTTTATCTCTCTTTGAATACCAAATCATAAAATACAAAATGATAAAAATTAGATGCCTCGATTACACTTAACCATACCAATGTACATCATGAGTGTAATTGGAAAAACAACGATTGACCTTAAGGTAAAGATTCACTTTCTAAAAGACTAGTGCATTGAAAACTACAAAGTTTGTGAAATTTGACAAAATCATGCATGAATTCATGTGATTCATATGGTTGGGTGTAGGGGTACCTCACCGCTTATCAACTATGAATTAATTACTTAAATGCATCAAAGTAAAGTGCATGAATAATAAATGCATGAAGTAAACATTAAGCTAATTTCAAGTACTACAAGGTTTATCAAGAAATCTCATCTTTGTTGTTGTTCACACTAAGGTGCTCAAGTACATTAGTGATCAAATAAAGATTCATATACTTCTTAACTCCTACTATAGGCACTTGAAAAATATTCTAACTCTAGGAAGACAAAATTGTAAGAGTTCAACTAGCAACTAATGATTAAATGCCATAAATGTGACTGGTACATGCACTTATATAGGTAAAACACAACACTGTATCAATGCATATGTGTGGATGCAGCAAACCACATATCAATGGGATCATGTTGATAGGATCTCATCAATGTGGTCAAATGATGATGACTCATCATACCCCCATGATTGAATGAAAACTTGTTCTCATGTGAACAAAAGGAAGAATAAGTTTTTACAAAATTTTAAAAAGGTATGAGATTATTAACTAACTAATTAATACACAAACTGACTTAAACAAACACTAAGTGCCCAAGTGTATGGATTTACAATTTTTATAAAAAATAGTATTCATGATAATAAAATTAAACATCTTGAAAAAAAATGACAACACAACTCCTCTGGAGGTTTGAACATAAGGAAGAAACTCAAATGGTCCTAGGTAGTGGAGGTTCCTAGGATGTTGAATGACCTTCTCCTACCTTTGGTGCATGCAGCTATTATGGTTGAGGTTGTGGTTGTTGCTATCTAGCTATAGCTATGACTATTGGTGAAAAATGAAAAGCATCCAAAAATGCTTTCATCGTCTTCTCCTTACTTTGGGAATCATACATGATCCATGTAGCATCATCATTATGGGATAGTATGGGAATATTCCATAGATAGGACATTGCAATGAATAGCTCCTTTACATTGATAAACCAGGCTATGAATTATTTATGTTCCACATTGGATGCTTTAACAACATTTTGTAGTTTCTAGTAGTTATTCATCTTATAGGCCAAGTTCTTATTTGTTGACTGTTGGTTAGTGAAGTGCCCTCTAAGAACATTGAGTTCATCATTTGTCATTTCTAGCTTCTACTTAGCTTTCTTATGATGCTTGAACTTAGCCTTGTAAAACAAATCTGATCTTGGCCTTCTGGTAGTCAACATTACCAAGTTTGCATATTAGCAGTTGGTAAGCTCCATGTAATTAGTCATATTTTTGATTTGTAGCTCCTTCAGGTGGATCTTTACCTTCTTATATTCATTTACTCCATCAAAGATGGGTTGCCATACATCACCTCCTTGTTGGAGCTACTAGAGGGCCTCATTGACATTCACCTTCACTAATTGGATATGTTTTTCATTGATTTCTTTCTGTAAGCCAACTTGATCCTTGTAATGATTCTTGGCCCTTTCAAATTTAAGGGCCTCATTCTTCGAGGTAGCAATATAAATTGGAAATTTCTGGTGAAGGGCATGGACCTCCTCCATCAAGAGATTATGATTTTCTATTGTCAACCTCCTTAGATCGATGGTTGCATTGGCAAGATGCTCGTACTATTATCTCATGTACTCAACCATCTATTCTTTTTGAAGCTCAAAATTATGTAGGTGATGACTATCCTTGATCTAAATGATGTTCTCCCAACAAACCTCTAACAAGTCCTTTCAAATGTTGTAGATAGTGACATCTACTAAGGACTAGTCAAAGACTACCAACTCATTAGCATACTCAACCTCTTGAAGTTTGGCTTAAAGTTGTTGAAAAGCTTCATCTCTTATTATATTTTAGCTGAGTACGGTGGGATCAATGATGTAGGCTTTCAATTTTGCAAGGTCAACAACCATGCATCAGTTTTACTTTGTGGATACCTCAAGTTTAGCATTAATAATGAGTTACTTGCCCTTAGCCTTCAATAGCATTGATTGGATAGTAGCGATATCATCTAGAAGGTCAAATACCTCCAAAATCAATTGCTAGGTTCCCAATAGTTATTCCAACAACTCCTCATGCTAGGCTACATTGAATCTCCCTCTTGCCACTCTTGTGAACATTTGCACACCTCTAAATGTAGCATTATTTGGCAAAGATATCATTGGAACATTGAGGGATTTTCCCACTTGATCAACCATCACCTCAGCCATCATTTCCTTCCCTTGGTGTTGCATCACCAAGATAGTTATCCCATCACCTCCTCCAAGTGCACCCAGAAGATAGTGATATTTTTAAAGATTTTTGGAAATTGCTACTGTCTTGGAATGGACACTATTACCTCTTGAACACTAAGATTTGAGAGTACAAATTCCTACATTCTTTGGTTAGAGAAGGTTATTGCCATGTCCTTCAACTAGCTTATGGTACAAGTTACCTCGTTTAAGTGACTGAGGGTTGGTCACTAAATAGATGAGTCACCACTCAGGCCAACTCTTGTTACTACAAGAGTTTCTCACACAACTTTTGCATGTGCTCTGTAGTAGCATGAGCCTTTAACATTGTTTCATGAGTGGGTGGTGAAAATGATTCCTCCTCTTTTTTTGACATGGCAAGGACCTTATCTTTCATCATTGCCACCCAAGAGATGATAAGAGCATGTCTAAGTGTGTCATTGCAATAGCAAGCTATTCCACTCCTTTTGCACAATTTTTAGATGAGGCATGGAAGGTGGAGTGCCTTCCTCTAGCACTCATTTTCCTTGAATCACTTCTCTATCTCAAGATAGATTAGCTATGGGTGGTTCACAAGGAAATTTCCCACTCAGAGTAGTGCATGCATGGGTAGAAAAGGTTATCACCTTGCTTAGTCTCATTGTTGGATTAAGGTGGTAGGTTGCTATCTGGAAATAGGCACATCTTGCCATTGTGTGTACACTATACTTTTTATGGTCCACCCCATAGCATTACTAAACTCACTTCTTTTTCACCTTTGGGTCTGCTTGTATTGAGATCTCTACCAAATTGCTCTCAATTTTAGGTGATTTGAGCTTGAGAGATGGCCTCCACTGGGTAGGATACACTAATGTCCTTGATCTTCATAGTGTCATTAGGCTACCTATTATTCTAGAAGAGATATATCTCTCTTAAGTACCACTCCCCATTCAAAGTGATGATGGACCACATGGAAGAGCTCTGTAGCTACATTCTGACATCTTTTGGGGTAAAGTATAAGAAGGTACTAAAGTTCAATCCCTGGAGAACTAATGTTGGATATCCTTAGACTTAATTTGCCTAAGCAAGGATTTAGTCAAAGTGACCTCAAGGTTTGGCCATGTTCATGGTGCCTCATCCCAATGGGATTGCTCTATTTCAGCTTGGGGAATCTAACAAACAGATTCCGCTTTAAGCTTCTTCTAAAGAGGTCCCATTGCATGAGTTTCGATTACCTACTCTTGGGGTTGTTCTTACTATTGACCCCATCAAGTTTTGGGCTACTTATCCCTTGGCTAGAATTTGCCTTCTTCCTATGGACACTTAGGTCTTGGTGTCATCTATAATCACAACATGATTAAGGATTAGCATTTGGTGTGTAACTTTATAATACTTGAGTACCTTGTCTCTCTGAATTAGTTACACTTGACCAAGTTGTGATCATGGTAAGTTTGATTATTTTAATATTATTTCATTTTTTTGTCTTCTAGAGTTTTTTTGGGAAGGTTTAACTCTCATAAATTAGTGATTTTAATATTATTTGATTAGTTAAACCTTGTGAGAGTTAGAAAAAAATTTCAAAAAGTTTTCATCAAAAACCTAAGGTTTGTAACCTTCATGACATAGAGCTCAGCTCCAGTAGCTACAAGAATGAAAAATAAGGTTAATCAAAAGAGAAATTTGAAAGTTATGGGTTCTAGAAGGTTTTAGACTCTAAAAATTATAAAGAATCCTCTTACATTTGAAGGTAAATAATAAAAAATTCACAAAGTGTCAGAACTATTTATAGGATCTTTGCCTTACATCAACAGGATCATGTCAACATGGCTGACTACATTGATGGGATCCCATTGACATGGCTAATCAATGGAATCTCATTGATGTAGCTAATTGATAAAATTTTTCCATCATTAGAAATGAGAAAAAAACAACAAATATTTTTTACTCAAAATTGGAGTCCAAAGGAAGCCCAAGAAGCCTAGAACATGATGAAATGCATGAAGAGGGCTAAATAATCCACAGAAAAGGAGATTTAATGAGAGAATAATGGAGAAATTCCATGAAGAAGTGCATAAATAGATGTAACCAACATGAAGAACAAAAGATTTAAATGCAAAAATATCTAAGGGATGAGGAACTTAACCAACCTAACTAAGGAGTATGAAAGTGGATCCTTCTCAAAGTTGGCTCATGCCCTTTATGCCCTTGCATGCCCTCAAACCAAGGAGTCTATGAGACCCATGGGTGACTAAAAATTATTGTTAGTTAAGGATCAAATCACTAAAGAAACTATCACAGAACATTGATGCATCACACTAAGACATTGAAATAAACATGAAAAATGACAATGAGGTGATTTATGTGTAGCATAGGTGAATGAAGTAGAGTGTGGAATGGAGTCTTGTATCATGGTCACATGAAGTCCCTTGTATATTTTATGATTAATATGAATTGATAAAGTCCATCCTTAGTCTAAATTAAAACCAACCACTTTCAATGACTTTGCATTGGCACTCTAAGACTAGTCCATCCTACCCCCAAGACACAATATTCCCACAAATCAATCCAAATTCTTAAAAGAGAAGAAGGAAGTACGATAGGCCTTAGTTAGAGGGGACCTTCAAGTATGGGTAACATGTATTTCCAGTCCCATAATTAGTTCTTGTAGGCTATTATTTCTACTTTGATTTCCCATTATTGTTTTTTCTAGATTTTTTAGTCTTTGGATGGGAACCACACCATGCAAAGACTTTACTTCCTATTATTGGTCAACAATGGAATGGTAAAAAATTCATGAAAAAACTCATGTACCCAAGAGGGTAGGAAAGTATAAAGAACATCAAATCCCCTTGAATTCACACCCTTATCTATCCATATAATCCTTCCCAAGTTTGAAAACTACCAAGGTCAAAAGTTCTTTTAAAGTTTCATTTAAGAAGGGATCACATATTTCAAAAATAAGGGAATACCATAGAATTTCATGGATGCGTAGATGACATGGACTCACTACATATTATCATGAAAAAGAAACGATGTCCTAGTTATCAACACTAAAATTTAGAAATAGAATCTAGACACTAGTAATCAAATAACATTATAGTACAAACCATCATCAATTGACAGCTATAGTTGCACTTAGTCCTAGTAGCAATAAAGAAGAAAAACATAAAAGAAATCCAAACCAAATAAAGTAAAGCATAGAAGAAATTGTAAAATATATAAGAAAGAGAAAAGGTACTAAAAATGATATAAAACAAAAAAAAGTGAAAAACTAAGGCGTTACATTATTTAATCAACATGGATTTCCATCTCCCCCATGATTGACTTGCAAAGAGAAGATCCAAAAAATTAAGCATGCATATCCATCCATTGAGGTTTTTTGCTCACTGGCTCTCTTAGGCTCATGGAAGATTTGAGTTGTTTCATGTTGACTAGTTGCTTTTTATTTGGGCTTACAGGTTTGCAAATTAACATGGCCCCAAAAGAAAAGATTTCATAGATAATATAAGGCCCATTCCACAGTTTTTGGAATTTAGTTCTTTGTGGTACATATGTGGGATTATATTATAGGACATTATCCCTTAGTTGAAATTTTATTTTTATGATTCTAAGATCATCTCAGTATTTTTTGAATGCCATGTGCACTTTGTTAGATGATAGGACCATCAATCGGTTCTCTTCTAGTAAGTTAAGGTTCATTAATATTTCATTCTATGATAAACTTAGATCAAGGTCAAGGTCATAAGATGTTAATAGTGTACAGAGCTTTGTTTGAATTCAAAGTGTTGGTAATTTTTTGTACACAAGCTCATAGGGAGAGTAGCTAATAGGAAGTTTTTAGGTGGAGTGGTATGTGCAAAGGGAATCATTGAGTTTTTTGCTCTAGTCCCTCCTATATTTACTAACAGTTCTTGTTAGTATTTTTGTGATTTTTTTTATTTGTAACCTCTACTTAATTGTTAGCTTGTGGATGGTAGGGTGCTATTAATTTATGTTCAGCCCCCATGTGTTGCATGAGCTTTTGAAATTTAATATGTGTAAAATGAGTTTCATTATCAGAAATAAGTGCATGTAGCACCCCAAAATTATTTATAACATATTCTTGTACAAATCGAGTAGCCATAGAAGATGTGCAATCAATGATAGCTGTAGCTTCTACCCATTTCATATAATAGTCAATAGTGAATATAATGTATGCCTTTTCATTCAAGATGCGAGTGATGGGACCCATAAAGTCATTGCTCCAAATGTTAAAGGGCTCCAATGGTTGGATCCACTATTAAGGCCCTTCCATATAAACAATCATTCCACCATCACATTGGCAACATTCACAAAAGAAAATGAAGTGGTGAGCATCCATAAAAAGTGTTGGCCAATAATACCCTATCATGAGGATCTTAATGATCATGTGTCTCCTAGCATAGTGGTCCCCATAAGGGCCCTCCTATGCATCTTGGGTCATGTGTAGTTAATCAGCATTAGGTCTGCAACATTGATCCAAGCCATCGACACACATCTTATAAAGGTATTTGTTGATTTCCATGAAGAATTTCACTTAGTGAAGAAACTATTATTTCTTCTTATTGCCGCACTTCTATGACATCTCTTGAGTGAGAAGGTAGATGATAATGTCATTGTACTAGTTGGGTTCAGTGGATACTTGCTTAGTTATAGACCTATCAAAGAGTATTTTATTAGGGAATTCATCTAAAAGTGGACTCTCCTCCTCTTTGTTGTCCCATATTAACTCAAAAAAGTGGTTAACAACCACTATCTTATCTCCCTTTAGATCTACCATAGTGAGATCAAATTTCTGCAAGATTACAAGCCATCATATGACACAAGGGCTTACCATTAGCTTATTCATCAGGAACTAGATTGCACTATGGTCTATGAGTACAAACACCTTGTACCCAAGCACATAGTACCTAAATTTCTCCAAGGCAAACACCACTACCATCAATTATTTGTCTATTTTGATGTAGTTTAGTTATGCACCCAAAAAGCTTCCACTCAAGTATTGGATGTAGTAAGGATGTTTCTGATCATCCAACTACATAAGCATGTCTTCCAAGGCATAATTGGATGCATCCATCATGATGTGGAAGGGCCTAGACCAATTAGGTACTTGTAGAATTAGAGTTTATATGAGCTTTTTCTTGAATTGTTGGAATGAACATTCACATTCCTTGGTCCAAACACATGAAGCACCTTTCTTTGTTATCTTCACCAATGGTTTGGTAGTCTTGGAAAATTCTCAATGAAGTGTTGATTGTAGCTAGTATGTCAAAGAAATGACCTTACATCTTTAACTATTTCTAGTTGTTCAGTAATACCTTAGATGACCCTTATTTTTTTAGGATCCACCTTGATCTCTTTCTTTAAAATTATATGCCCGAACACAATGCCTTCCTAGATCATCAAGTAGATTTTCTGCTCGTTGAACCTAAGGTTTATCTTCATGCACCTTTGCAACACTTTCTCAAGATGGTCTAAGGCTTACTCAAATGTAGCCTCATTGGTGGAGAAATCATCTATGAAGACTTTCACCCTCCTACTAATTTTCTATTGGAAAATGCTCAAGACAAAGCATTGGAATATGGTAGAGGCATTAAATAGATCAAATAATATCTTTTTATATGAAAAAGTCCCCTAGGAAGCATGAATGCTGTTTTGACATGATCTTATAGTGCTATCTAGATTTGGTTATAGCCATTATAACCATGCAGAAAGCTATAATAATAATTCATAAAAATGGTGTTCAATACTTAGTCCACAAATGATAATAGAAAGTGATCTTTGTATGTTGTCATGTTCAATAGGCTAAAATTGATGTAGACCCTCCATTTGCCATCTTTCTTTGGCACTATCACTAATGGACTAACCCACTCACTATCTATAGTGGGATATATGAACCCTACCTTAAGGAGTTTTTCAATCTTCTCTCTCATGATCTACTTCAATTTGGTATTCAATCATCATTGTAGTTGTCTCTTTAGTTTCATGGATGAATCCATGTAGATTTGGTGCTAGCATGTCCTAAGATCAACTCTAGTGAGTTTAGGATATGACCAAGCAATGACTATTAGTGGTGTTGACCACCTTCAATAGCTTCTTTTTCTAAACAAGAGCAAGATTAACATTGATAATAACTAGATTATCATTTTTTGGAAAATCATGTTCCATTGTAGTTGGAAAATTTTTTAACTTAAGGCACTCCTATTTAAAATTTTCATGGATCTTCAACTCTCCCCAATTGATGTCATCAAGTTCATCAGAGGGATGATGATGGATTTGCTCCATCTCATTCATGCCTTCAATGTAGACACATATAAGGCTCTTAGTCTATGTGAAGCACAAAGTTGAGTTTCTTTTAGGTTCAACTATCACCCATTAGGTGCCCTTCTATTTTTTAGCTGATGTGTACAACCAACTTTGGATTTCTATGACATCTACACACTACTTACATGTTGTGATTATTGTGCTTTTCACTATTCATAATTTTTGCATGCATGACATCCTATGTCACTGTATGTGATACATGGAACATGCTTCCTCTTAATCTTTTCAAAATCATTTTCCTTGGAAATTTTCAAGAAGAGGTCTTTGATTCCTAGCCATGCATCTATTATACTTAGCTAAGCCCTTCCCATGATGTTTGGGAAGTCCCCCTTGTAGTTGTCTACACAAACCACTAGGAAGTTTATAGGATAGGAACATCCACAAATGATGGTCACAATGTCCTCCACCAATCCCAATGGAATGGTGATGGGTTGATCTACTAACTCAAGACAAATGTTTCTCTTCTTGAGAGGAGGTAGGTTTCAAGCTTTGTCAATTTCATGAAAGATCAAGTTTACACTAGAACTTGAGTCCAAAAGAGCCTTGCAAGGCTCATTCCTAGCAATTTGCATGTAATTTAGGAGACTTCCAAGATTAGATCTTTTCCTTAGAAGGTGGCTAGGCTTTATCTAATTAGTGACTACATAGATCAACATTATAATATGCACCTTGGGAGGTGTTTGATTTGAAGGGATTCTGAATCATGCTGTAAAGGATGAAGGAGAAGTAGGATCATTAACTGCAAGTGTCTGTGAGAGTTTAGAAGGACTACTAGCTTAGGAGAAATGCCTTTTGTTTAGCCTTATCTCATAAGCACTTAGCTATGGAGTTGGATATAAGTGAAAAACCCTTGTGACATTTATTTTCTATGGCAAGGTTGGAATTTCACCTTGCATGGATGTAGCTAATGGCAATTGAGTTGAGGGAAAATGTATAGGTGCAAAAGGATGAGGAGGGTATAAAGGAAATAGGGAATTCCCTCTTAGAGATTAAGCAATATAGTACTTAGTAGGATAGTATTGGGATTGAAAAGAGGTGTGATTGGAAGAGTCATGTGGAGAAATTAGGTACCGAACATAGTACCCATATGGATTTGGCTATTAGTAAGGATATTGTTGACTTGGTGGTGGCATCCCCTATGACTGTAGGTGCTACCACTCTTGCTATGACTCATGAGGTTGAGTGGAGGTCCACTTAGAGAATAGTCTTGCTGTTGGTGGAATTTCCTATAGTTTCCTTGAGGATAAGGTAATATCTTGGATTCTTGTCTTCTTGCCAATCTAGGATTCAACAAGTACACCCCAAACTCTTACAAGTGTAACAAAATGGAGAAACATCTCTTAACATGCTCATATTGGCAGTAGCATGTTAAGAGATGTTGCTCCATTTTAAGAGATGTTAAAATAGATTATTTTAAGAGATGTTAAAATAGATTATGTTAAAATGGAGCAAACTATTTGAGTTTGCTATCTTTCACATGCCTCATTGGAATTCTCACATCCTCTACAATGTTTAACATGTTTCTAGTTGCAAGTAAAGGCTCATCATAGTCATAGCCCCTATGATGATCATGATGCCTATAATGCCCTCTGTTGTCCCTTTTTTCATGGTGGTTGACTTCCTTGATTGCTAACATCCCTGTTCTCTACTATTTTGGTGGATCCTATGATCATCTTTGTCCCATCAGTCACCTCCACCACATTTGTTCATCCTAGTGCAAGATGAATGTGAAGTCTAGGACATACTAATTTGGATGAGTATAAACCACTTTTCATTGTTGGGGAACAAGTGGTTTTGATCCTTCATGCCTTTGTTAATTAGAATTGCCTTCGTATGGCAGCAAAGAATCTCTTGTGTGAGAAGAAGCAATATTAGATCAGAAGAAAAATAATGTGCATTTGTTATTATTATTATTATTATTTTAATGATATCAAATTTGGGGTTTGTTAAAACATCATTATATAATTTCATTGACTCCTAGGTAGCACACATAGGTAACTAAAATCCCCAGTAATGGCACTAATGATGAGCAACAAGTAGTACCTACATCCAACCATACTAATCACTAGCATTCACTAAGAAATTTGATCAAATTTTGTAGACTTTAGCTTTGTAAGTACATTGGGTCTAGGTAGCAAATCTAATGGATGTGATCATTTTCCTCTTAATTTCACTTGTAAATTGCAAAGGTATGGTTAAGTGTATCTAAGGCATAATGATGCTTATAAATTTAATTAATAATACAATATAATAGTAGTTATAAATGCCCATATATATATAGCCTACCTTATATAGCTATAATTCAATTAATTTAGTTGTATCCAAATTCTTGCAATTTTATTTCTAGATTCTTAATAACAATTAGCAAGTGTCCATTGTGTGGTTATAAGTCAAATATCTAGAATCTTTATTTAGTTAGTATGTACTGAAACACATTTCATAAGTGGAAATAAAAATTAAGATAGATTCCATGCCATCGTAACACTTTGACTTAGAATATATTTATTTTTCTTCATTTACTTATATTATAATTTAGCTAAATCATTTACTTTTCCATGCATAATAGTAACTTTATAGAATGAGTGTGACTAGTTTTAAGCACAAACAAGTATTCACTTGGTAAGCTTAGTAGCATTATTATTTAGTTCACCTAGTGGCATAATTCTTGGAAATTCTAACAATAGATAAGTAAGTTTATGATGTGTACAAAAAGCCAAGGATAGATTCTCATCACTTTATGGTAGAATAGAATTTACTTTCTCATTAATTAACTTAATCAATTAATTTCTATATTTTCAATTAGCTTACTAAATTCTGTTAAAAATCTTGATCATAGGTTTCAACTTGGAATAAACTATATGCAATAAAGCCAGTATTAGTTCAAATAGAAGATAATGATATGCAATTATTAACTTACTTTCTAAATGATAACATTAGTACTATTCATAGGTTATGATATGGTTTACTATAATACTAATAAATCATATGGTGAAGTATTTAGCATATTTGTTGCTTATTATTTGATGTCATTATTGGGGATGGTGCTAGTAATCAAGAAATTTATATCACATATAATCATTATGAAACATTTTCATTATTTATATTTCTTAGAATATTCAATATTGTAAGACACACACATTGATTATTCATGTTTTCTTCTCATAGGATTGATCCTCCACCTCTTGTAGATAATACTATAAGAGATAATGATAGAACCAATCTTAATAATGATGATGATGAGGTTGTATATTAAGTAAAGAACATATAAAGTAATCAAGATTTATATTATTTCAAATTCATCATTCTTTTCCACTAGAATTAACAAATATGATAGTAGAGCCTTCAAGGAAACATTTTCTTACCACTTGATAGATTAGCTTCATCAATGCTCATAGTTGCATTGATGAGAAATAGACTAAAGGTTGCTACAAATAAATATCAGGTGCACAATCATATTTCTAGATCTTACAAGTTAATCTATAGAAAGATCTATATGCCTTTCATGATTCTTATGCCTTGAAAAATATTGGGGATAAATGGAAAAAGTGAAAGCTATTTTCAAGAATGCTCATTAAGGAACTAGAGAGACAATACCATTTGTTAGAACTAGACTTCATTCATAGATGGAGCACAATGCTAGATCTCTTTAATGAAAAGTACTAAACTTACTCATAGTTGTTGAACTTAGGGAAGTAGATTTGAGGATGGATGCAAGGAACTCATGGATCTCTTAATGTATCTTCAGTAAGTATTGCTCACCACTATATAGTTTCCAAGGTCATGTATTCTCTCAAAGTAGTTGAGACACATCATAAATGGGCTCTAAAAATACATGAAACTCTTAGATTTTATGTGGAATGAAAACTTTCAAAGTAGTAATCCCATTAGATTTAAAGGCTCATTAACTAGTTGGCTAAGGAAGAAGGGGATCTCAAAAAGAAATATAGTAAAAATAAATATAACAAATCCATTCCTTCATAAGAGGGATGTGCATGCTTATGATATCTAGGAAGAGAAAGTTCCATTTGAAGAAGTGATTTAGAATAAAACCTTGGTAATCGCGAAATCCATTTTAGAAATTGTTTTCAAGTTTAACAAAATATAGAATTATAAAAATGAAAAATTTACTTCCATTCTAAAGATAGTATGAGAGAGAACAAAGCAAGCATGAGCAGAGGAACAAGAGAAGAAGAAAAACAAGAAAATAGAAATGAACATATGATGATAAAAGGGTAAATCTACTAACATTTAAGAGGTTGTTGTCCTATCATGTTACACTCACAAGAATCAAGGACATATTTGTTGAATGCTAAGTTTGTTTAGAAGCAGATCCTAAGGAGATTGTCTTATTATCAAGACAATTATAGATAATATATCAATAATAATAATATTATTTGAGAGATGATCCTTCTTAAGCTTAAGATAAATATTACTAGCAATGGAAAAAGCCATAGTCATGAGAGATGTCATCTCCTAGATAGTAGTATCCATTCACCAACCTAATACTTATGGCTATTATGTTCAACAACTTATTTTTCCAAGTGATGTCACTACTTATGCATCATTATATTGCTACAATTTATGAAAATATCATAGATCCACCACACCATAAGCTAAATTACCTTCTTATATTGTTAGTAGTATCTATAGCATCTTTGACATTTTCATAATCTACTTCCATTTGTACCATCATTACTAATGAAAGATATGTTAACTGTAGTCGTAATAGAAGAATGCAACCCATGTAATTCATATGTAGATGGATGATAGTGCTAGTGGCTATGAGGGTAAGCCTTCAAAGCATCCTTTCTTTAGGATGGTTCCCATGGCTATGGAATGATTTGTTGTACCTATCTATCCACTTGAACTAGTGTAATATTTTATGACTATGATTGTAACTCAAAAGCCAAAGTCTCAAAGTACTTCAAGTAAGTAATACGTTCCAATCAAGATCCTAACATTAAAATTATCATGCTAACTAACATAGGATTATATTGGATAAAGGTAGGAGCTCTTTCTAAGAAGAGAATAGACCTAGGAAGTTTCTTAATTTATTTTCATCTTGCTAGAAGCCCACTATGAAAAGCTCTCTTAGACTTATATCCTAGATTGAATTTGATCTTACAAGAAGTGTACAAAGCCTGGAACATGTCATCACCTAGAAAGTAAAACATTAAACTTAATATTGCTAATAAATCCATCATTTTCTCATTGGGATAGGTGACAAATGTGGTAACCGACATTAGTAGGTTATCATGTTCCCATTCCAAAGTGATGCTAGTGCATAATAAATATGGTGCCTCTTCATACCAAGTGTTATTGTTATCATAACAAGACCTAGAAGGGTAGATGTAATTGAGACTTGAAAGGATGTATTATAACAATGGACGTGTCTCTTGAGGCAACCTTTGGGGGGTTTGACCTAAGGCCTTTATACCCGATGTTAGAGGTCATGCCAACATGTAGTGGCAAAGTTGATATAGGCAAGTCGCAAGAGTTGAGTGAAGCAAGAAAAGAAGTGGACTAGCCATCCCTTATGGCTAGGTAGTAGGCCTAACCATGGTAGCAATGTTGGATTGCCTCTAAGGGATAGATGTCAAAGGAAGAAAACCCTAAGGAATACTCTTAGAGCATGATCCAAATATACTATTCCATATTAATAAAGCATTCTTTTTGTTCTCTTTAGAAATTTTTCCTATTAATTCCTTTACGCATAATGTTAGATATTACATATATTTGATGTTTGGTATATTATTTTCTTATACATAATGTCTAATATAATGTATATTTCATGTTTTCCATGACATATGGAGATGGGATGTCACATAGGTGGTCTTATCCAATGTATTTCCTAGTAATTCATAAGGAAATTTAATGATAATCTCCCATGAATTTCATAGTCCAAGCTTCCTTAATGTTACAAAATAAAAAATATAAACAAGAAAATAATATGAAAGCTTTATTCCTCTTCAAATGCAGAATTTACAAATAAAAGGAAGACTAAATTCCCAACGATAAATAAGAGATTCAATTAAATTATTAAATACAATCAATCAAAGAAAGCACACTCTCATATGGATGATGATCACATGAGATGTCTTTAAAAAATATTAGAAAATTATCTCATGTTCATATGATACGTCTTGGAGAAGAATGAGATGTCTTGCCTAAAATTAGTTAGTTAATAGAGGATACATCTTGTAGCTGGAGGAGACATATTACTATTAGAGGAAATCTCTCTCTAGATAGCTCAAACTTTCAAGATGCTTGTTTTCATATCTACAACCTTCAAACACCTTCAAACAAGCTTCCATTAATCTTGAGATCTTCTAAACTTAACAAAATGATCAAAAACACTCCCAAACATGCTAAAGCTCTAAGGAAAGATACCATCATTGTAGAGATGCTACATTGGCATGTTGGAAATTTATCAATATCCTCCATCTTAAAAAGAATCTTTCTTTCCACACAAGAGACATTTACACTTGAAATAACTATTGCTCCCTCACATAGATCATAATTCATACATAAACCAAAGTACAACAAACATGGAATGGTTAGAGCTCACAACATTTTGTCTTTACCTTCTAAAACTTATTTCAAATACATAAACACAGAACATAATGTATGCATGGCATACATTAACATAAACATACACATTAACATAATTTTGTGCTTAAACCACAATTGAGATATACATGAAGAAGAGTCAATTTGGTCTTTTCCCGCAAATGCTTCACCATGCTTTCATCTTGAAAGCACCAAATCGCATGTGTTCCTTTCATGACCTTTAATAAAAGGAGAGTAAAAAAGTTAAAAATGATCTAGTCTCCTCAAACCAACTTTTCTTCTTCCATAATTTTTCCTCTTCTTTATCTTCTTGCTCGTGGTGTTTAAAAGACTACCACTTAGCTTTCTTTTACCATCAATAGAACAATGTAGATTGTCTTCATGTTTCTCATCCATTTCACAGCCAAGACAATCAAGGTCATTAACACATTTGCAAATTCATCATTGCTATAATTAATAGCAAGAATTTTCAAATTCTAGAAAATCATATCATTATAAATGTCTTGAATAACATTAATAATGACCTTCTCATAATGACTATGCCAATAGCGATCATCATTAAACGCATTACCATTATTAGTCTTCATCTCACTAATAATGACATTAAAAGTTACATTGCTATTATCATTACAACATGACTAAAAATTTCATCACAATCATCGCAATGATCATGATTCTCATCATCACAATTGAACAAATCACTACCAAGTTGAAGTGAAAAACTAGCATCCATCACCCTAACTTCAACATGACATACGCTACCATCATTAATCAGGTAAATCTCACATGTACTTACCTCTTCATGGCTTTTCCCATTAATCTTTGATTCAAATTGATCTTCAAACATGTGGTTGTCCAATTTCATCAAAGCTTGAACGTTTAAGATCCCAAATAAAAGTTCCTAATTCCAATGGTTTCTCCTCTTCAAAGGAAACATTAACAAGTACTTCATTCAATTTTGAAGGTCCCAAATCAACAAGTAAACTCTTCTCCATGACTTTAACATTAGTTTCATCAAAAAATAATTAAAGAAATTATTGTTCCATGTACCTTGAATAGAATACTCACTTATCTCCCATGAGATAGACTTAACTTAGCTTAGAATCTTCTTTCCCTTGCCACAAGGTATAGAACAATTGCAAAAAGAATGACTATCATATTGTTTGGTGCTACCTTTAATCATCCTTGAGGAACTTCCTTGATTGTTATCACTTTTTTGGCTTGGATGGTTTACCTTCCATGAATTATGAGGTAGGAACTCTCCTTGATTAGTAGCATACATTAGCTTGAACTTTGAAGATCTCTTGGTCCCTTTAATGAAGCTCTTGGCTCCCTCCCTTCAAACCTTTGATTAGTGTACACTCCTATACTCAATAAGAGATACTTGAGAACTTTATTTTTCATTTATCTCTAATTCATAAAACCTTTCATATTTCTTTCTTCTTTGATTAACATTCACATTTTCCATAAAATAAAAGAGTTAATTTCATGTGCATCTTCAATCACAGTAGGTCTACCTTTATTAGAAAATTCTTCCTTTTCTATGGTTTGGAGGTCCTTTCTCTTGGAAACCTTTCTATTATTACACTTCCATTATTTATATCCCTTTTCATCATAATTAAAGCATTGAAGGCTGGATGCATAGTCATTTCCTTGACCTTTCCATTCTTGGAGTCATCTTTCTTGGAATCTTAGCCCTCCTTAGACTTCTTTTGCTTTTCATTTGTGTCTTCCTTAGTATTTTCTTTATCCTTGACTCCTTTCTCATCTTTAGAAGCTTGGTGTCCTTGACTTTAGAAGATTTAGGATCTCTATTATAGCCTTGGACTTTCTTCTCAACCTTGAGATCCAATTCGAAATCATCACCTAGTGTTTACTGCTCATTGAAGGTTAGCTCTTGTTGATGCTTCCTTTTGACTCCTTTTTAAAGTTGGATGCTTGTTCATAATTATCCCAATGAAATTTTGCAAGCTGAAAAGCCCTAAAAAAATTCATGTAATATTCACACTCTTATCATCTTCCCTCAAATGATTCAATTTTTGGATGGCCTCTTGACTATGATGAGTCTTCTCAAATTTTTACTTAAGCATAAACTATATTAAAGAGCAATCCTTGATAGGAGTACAATTATTTATTTTATGAGAATGACTTTCCTTCTCCCACCATACAAGTTTCATGCTTTCAATTTGGTTTCATCATAAGACATCTTTTGGTAATTTTCTACATTTTCAAGTTCAAAGTACTTGTTAATCATTTTTAACCAAGAGAGGAAAGATTGAGTTCCTTGCATGCCATTGAAGGATTTGAATTTAACACGAGGCATTCTTGAAGCATGTCTAAAAGCTTTTGCAAGAGTGACTTCAATTTCTTCACCTTGCTTCCTTTGAGGCTTAGAAGAAAGTTACATTTTCCCTTTCCTAGGAAAAATAAAATCTTTGAAACTTATTTTTAGAACTAGGAGCATGAAGAAAAACATCATCTTGATCTTATCCTTCTCCAAATACTTCATCCTTAAAAGGAAGATCATATTTAAGGGATAACATTAAGGAATATCTTGAAGAAGATCTTAGTGTAGAAGTACATGAATTATACCATTTATTGGATACTTTTGATAAAATATCCTATCCTTTTTTTTATTTAATATTTTTATGTTTCTCGACAATTGGTCTGAGAATATTTCTTGTCATACATATCTCTTGAAAAATCTTGAATTTTATTTTTCTTTGAAGGCATTATGGAAATTGATCTAAAAGGTAATTTTCACAAAATTATGAAAGGAAAGGTGAAAATTTCAAGATTTCTCAAAGACTAAGATAAGAAATACTTAAATCTTAAGTGAAATAATGGAAAGATCATTGAACCCTAGCTATTACAAGCTAATATAGATACAATTCCACAATTATCTTCCAATTCATGAAAGATATGAGAAACTTAGGGATCATAGGAAAATTTTTAAATCCTAGGATGAGTAGAACAAGTAGCAAGAGAGAATTTACCCAACCTTGAGAATTTGGAGTTATTCTTTGCAATTGAGCTAAGAATTATCCACTTGAATGCAGTTGTCTTTAACTCCAAGATCATCTGATACTAACCTAATGAGGAGCTTTCATGGATTTCATAATCCAATATCTTTCAATTTCACAAAATAATAAATTTGAACAAGACAAAATGAAAGCTTTATTCTTGCTCAAATGCAAGATTTATAGCTGAAAGGAAGCACAAATTCCCAAGGATAGATAAGATATTTAATAAAATTCTCACACACACTCAATTAGAAAAAACACACTCACATATGGACAATGATCAAGGCACCTTTCAAGACTTTATTTCTCTCTACTCTTCTCTCAACTCATCTCTTTTTTCCTAGAATCTCTTAGCCAAAATAAAGGTCCAAGAGTTCTATTTATATCCATCCTCCTTGTCTCTTCATCTTTCATCTTTAAATTCAAAATTTAAATCCTTAAAAATTCATAGGAAATTATCTCATTTCTGTATAAGATGTCATGGTGGAGAATGAGATGTCTTATCTAAAAGTAGTTAGTTTATAAATGAGACATCTTATAGCTTTAGGAGACATCTTGAAAATAGAGGGGATGTCTTCCAAGAGACATCTTGAGCATGGAGGAGGCATATTACTATTGGAGGAGATGTCTCTCTAGATAGTCAAAAATTTCAAAATGCCTATTTTGAGATTTCTAACCTTCAGACATCTCCAAACAAGTCCCCATTGACTCTAAAACTCCCTAAACTCATTAAAATGAGTCCAAAACACTCCAAAACATTTTAGAACTCTAGGGAAAGATTCCATAATTGGAGAGATGGTACATTCACCTATTGTATGTTCACATCAAAAATAACGAGTGAGAATTCTTAATCATAATGAAAATGGCTTGGCTTAGCACTATTGATGATAAGGTTGGAATTAGGGATCATTCCTTGAAGTGTTTTATGAAAGATGAATGTATAATGATATAGAAGAATAGATTTCCATGCATCAAATATAGTGAAACAAGATGTAACTATATACAAAAAAATTGGAGCATTAAATAAAAAACCACTCCAACATGAAGTAAATATATAGAGCAAGTGGGTGTGCAATAATGCTTGTATGTAATAGCAACAAAGTAAGAGGATGCCTAGTGGTTGAAAATTGAAGAAGAGTACAAGTCAAATATATATATGTGACTAGTAGAAAGATCATGGTTGCTTATGTAGATAAATTTGTTGAAATGGAATGGATCAAGGTTTAACTTATTCTAATAAATCATTAGAAAAAGACATTAATTATGAAAAGTTAAAAATTTGTGAGGAAATAGTGTTAATGCTCATTAAATGAAAAAAATTTCTAGAATTTCTTGAGTACGTGGAAAATTAATGATTCTCAACATTAACCTCTTAAACGAATAAAAGCATAATTTATTAGAATTCATCAACAAATGGTCAATAGCTTTTACCTAGTATTATAATGAGATCATCTACATTAATCCATAAATATGGTAATATCACATATGCATGCATCTAATAATGAAATAATGATGTCAACCTTAATGTAGATTTGATTCAAAATTGAAGAAATTTTTCAAGTAGAAGATTAAAAAGATTATCAAATTAGGATTCATCTAAACCATTAGATGAGCCCACTTATCATTATTTCAAAGAAAGATAGTAACTGTTGGATCTACATCAACCTTAGACTCATAAATATGAAAAACTTTATGTGACATCCCATTCCTAGATGTTATGGAAAACATCCAATATATCTTATATTAGACATTATGCATAAAAAGAAAATATTCCAAATTTGAAATATATGTAACATTCGACATTATGTGTACAAGAAATAATAGAGAAAGTAAAGAAAGAGAAAGAAAGGAATACTTTATTAATATGTAATAGTGTATCTGGATCATGCTCTGAGAGCATTTCTTGGGGTGTTCTTGCTTTAGCATCTATCCCTTAGAAGCAATCCAACACTATCACCATGGTTAGACCTACAACTAGCTAAAAGGAATGGCTAGTCCTCTTCCTATTCCACTTCACTTGGCTCTCATGACTTGCCTATACTGGTTCTATCACTCCATGTGGACATGACCTCTAAGCTTAGGTAAAAATGCCTTAGGTCAAACCTTTAAAGGTTACCTTAGGAGACATGTTCATTATTACAATGCATCCTTTTGGATCTCAATTACAACACATCCTTTTGGGTCTCAATTACAACATGCCCTTTTGGGTCTTATTACAATAACAATAATGCTTATTATGAAGTTGCACCATCTTTGTTATGTATTAGTATCATTTGGATATGAAAACATTACAATCTACCCCCTTAGATTTCATTCATCCTTGAACGAGTCCACATTCACTATCTTTTTCCAACTCCAATGTTTTTGTTATGATTCTTTGCTCCAATAATTTTATTTCTTCTTTTGAATTTGAATTTTTTTTGCTTATTCTACAAAAAAAATATATGTGAGAAGAATATATGAGAGTTCAAATATTATTTTATTAATACTTACTTCATTTTCTACCAACCACCAATCACAAACCCTAACTAGGATCGCACAAAGTGCAAGTCATATCTAGTTATCCAAGTGGAGATAGGGCAAATATTTTATTTCCAACTTCCATTACTTTAAATATTTTACTTATCTAATTAAAATATAAATTAGAAAATGAAGAAAATAATAAGATTTATCAATAAAAGTAAGAGTGAGATACTTCCTAATCTTGATCAACCTTATGAACTAATGGGAGTAATTGTAATTCTACCATAAATGGTATATGATTGGATGGTCATGTTTAGGATGGAAAGGCTTGATCTTGATTCTTCTCAACATCTTCTTTAGAAATTAACTAGTAAAAACTTGTTATAAAACAACAAAATAAAATTTCTTACTTGCATTGCTAGGGCTTCCAGAATTTTCTTATGTCTTCCTTTTCCATTTAATTCTTTCAATTGGTTTTTTCTTTTCTTTTCCTATCACATCCCAAAGCCTTCTTCAAACCACAATGAGATGTATCTAGGATCATTGTCGATTTATAGGCAAAAAATGAAAGAAACATGGCTTAAATCTACTTTAAAATGAATAAGAAAGGGGAAAAATATATTTTTAGAAAAATGTGATAGGACATGGTATTTTAAAAATAATGGTTACATAGAAAATAGTGGGTAAACACCAATGGAAGATGAGGTAGTAGAGGAAAATGCATGGTGGTCACAGAAGAGAAGAAAAATATGAAATGCATAACATATGTATGTTATATGCTTTGCATATAACTTATATGATTTTTTCCTTTTCAAAAAGGTGTTATCCACATTCTTATGCTTTGAATTTTTAAAATATGATTTAATTTTTATTTTCATTTTATTTCCCTTATTTCCAAAATCATTTTGGTAAGTTAATTTCCTTAATTTTATCTCTTTCCACTCAACCATGTATATCATGCACACTGAGACTTCAAATCAAATTTTGTTTGAACCTATGGGATTCTCATCAAGCACTCTACTAAATTGTATGCTAGAATATCATCTGATGAGACGTGATATCGTGTCGTCCCCTGCGATATCGCGTACACGATATCGCAGTCCACAGCCAAATCTATAAATAAGAGGTGGCACTCCCCTTATTTCCCATCCTGGCTAGAAGTAGCAAAGCTCTGGCAGTTTGATCACTCTAGAGATAGATTAATTTCCCATGTGCCCACAGTAGGAGTCCTAGAGTGAACGGATCTTTATTCGAGCAACATTGTACCTGAACACAAGTTGTGTATGGCAATAAAGACGAACTTGATTGGATAAACCTTGTAGTGCATGGATAGGATTTTATTTATTGCTTTCCTAGAATGCGGTACAAGTATGACTTGATTAGAGCTTCTAAGGATGTGTATGGCTAGTCAAGGAATCGGCTGCGCGTCGCATGCGGGATGAGTACGACTTGATTACGAGCATCGTGACTACTTGGTAACCCAGTGGTGTATTCTAGGATCTACGCTTGGTAATCCTAGTGGTAGTCCCGGATGTGTATGGTTAGTCAAGGCATTGGCTGCTCATCGCACTTAGGCTAGTTAGGCTCTCTCAACCCTTTCCTCCTAGTTAGGTGCCTCAGTACGACCACTTCGAGCACATGCATTACATGTGGTGATCCCAGTAACAATTAGCGTTTGGTAGCCATAGTTGCATAGTTCAGGGCGTGTACGGTGAGTGGGAACGGATGCTAACGCTAGTTAATTTAGACTTAGGTCCTTAGTTAGAGTTAGTTAGCTCTCTCAAACCTTCACTCTTTAGCATAGGAGAAAAATTAGAAAAGACTATAAAAATCATATACCTCAGACTTACTTAACCATACACCGTGACAACAACAAGTAAGTCTGGGAAGACAATGAATGATTAACCCCAAGTGTTCCATGGGGCGTTTAGGCATTTAGTCTATGATGTTCGACTGGATCGTGTGTGCTACGCTCATTTCGTATGGTTGAGTGTAGGGGTACCTCGCTCATCATTGGCATCATTGTCGAGGACTAAGTGTCTATGCACCAAATAGAACATAAGAGATATCACTCACATCGTTGTGAGCCTTAACAAACCTTTGGGTTAATCAAGATAAAAATTTATATAACGGTGAAATTAGCACACCAATAAAAATTCCTTCTTCTCATAAGAGCAACTCACCACCTAAGGACCACACACGAGACAATCGGCAACATAAAACACATAACCAAAATCAACCAAGTCCTAAACAATATAAGATGACATATACTCATCCCGATGAGTATATTCCAAACTTTACTTTTATTCTCCATCAAGATGAACAACTACGGTGGAGATATTTGCAAGGTACCATTGTGTTACCCCCAGATCGATCAATCTCTCACATGCTTTCCGTGCCTTGGCATAGATTGGCATGCAAGAACATTTCGCTGAATACGTTGCAGAAGATTTTGACATGAGGGATTGTTATCCCACTGATGCCCAACGTATGAGAGACTTACGGTAGGAGAGTTAACATACTTTTCTGAAGGGCAAAGCCCCACACGTCCTTAGCAAAATAGGAGATGAAGAACCCCTTATCACGGGTTCCTTAACAAATGATGTTCCCCCTTCTAACGATGGTGAGGAGGAAGGTGTTCGCATATTTTAGCCATTTTATGGAACAGAGACATGAGATGATTGAGATTTCCAAAATATTTCAATACAAATATTCAAAATGGCAAGATGTAATCTGAAAAGGTATTGATTCCTATCACTTTTTTTTTAAAAAAAGAAAGAGATGGATTGGAAGAAAAGATGGAATGAATGAAAACAAAAATAGAATAACTGGTAAATCCTTGGATGCTGGTAAAGAACAAGCACAAGAAGGTGGTAGAAAACAGTGTTTCAAGCTACCAATATTTGTTCAAAAGCATTTGTGCTCTGCCTCAAATAATTTGGAAAGAATTTCAAAAGAATAACGCTTGAACTTACCAAAGGTTCATGTAAGTTATTATGTGGTGATGAAACATATAATTTTATGATTCAATTTTATTTGATTAACGAAAGCCAGTTACGTCAAAAAGTAATGCGAATATTGATGAAAACCAATTCATCAATGAAATAATATTATGGTCACTTTGCTTTGCCATTGTCTTGGGGTTGTTCCTACCACTTCCACCTCAATCAATTATCTACAACTCAGCGACATCACTCTACCATCGTCATTTTCATTCTGTTGCTGCTGTGAAAATTACCGATGCATTTCAGATCGAGCTCTGCAAGAAGAGGAAATTCTTGTGAAGTTGCGGAGGATTTTTGGTAGGTTTGAGCCAGCCATGGAGTTCGAGGATTATTTTCCTATGATGGCAAAGAAATTAGGGGTCGGCGAGTTCATGGCAGAGATGTGCAAGGGCTTCGAGCTTATGGTGGAGCCTATGACAAGGCTGATAACGTTGGAGAGCCTACGTAGAAATGCTACGATTCTGGGTTTGGATTCGTTCTCTGACGTCGATCTGCAGGCCATTCTCAGGGAGGGCAATTTCGATGGTGACGATGCTCTATCACAGCGTGAGTTCTACATCATGATGATTCGGCTCAGCCCTACTTTCATGAATGCTGCCAATGAATGGTTTCAGTGGGCACTCGCTCAGGAGCAGCAGCTCTAAAAATTTGGAACTTTGCTTCTTGTATAACGTTCTGGGAACGTCTGAACTGATCATGAATTTCCAGCAGAAGTGATTGATGATTTTGTAACGTGATTTGTAAAAATTGTGTAGACACATTTGTGGAGGGAATGAAATTTAGGTTCTTGTTTTTGTTATGCAATTTCAAAAAAAAAAATGCAGGAAGCCCTAAGTGAATTTGGGGCAGAACAAAACAAATTCCAAGAAACTAAAACTCGATGTTTAGGACCATATGTTTAGTACATCGTTTTCTTTCTTCCAAGAAAATCCTTTTCCCTCGCTCTTCAACGACTGAACACCACAACGATGCCGGATGCAGCGGCAGAGCCTTCTCCTATGGTGGCAGTTGGTAATGATTTTGGTAGGGCCTTGTTGTGTGGTGGAAGTTCAAACATATGGTTTTGGTTGAAACAACACTTTGGATCTTGGTTAGAGCATGTGTCAGTTCTTACAAGTCTTGAGCAGAGATAAGAGAAAGGAGAAAACGAATCAGCTGATTACGCCTGCTGTTCTGGAACTGTTGCTGATTATCTGCGCGATTTACCAGGGAAGATGAAGAAGATTTATTTTTAGCCATTAACTCTATCTCTTTCACTCACATTTACACCAAGGTGTATGTAAAATTATCTTACACTTGTTTATAACTTTACGAAAGCATCGGTGGTTAAAATATCTAACAAATTAATCAACATATATACATACATATAGATATAATAACCATTAATGAAGTACCTATAGTGTGAAGCCCTNATGTTAGCATAAATTTCTCCTAATTCTATGTATAACTTCCTAACTCCCTAACTACATAACTTCCTCCTAACTAGATGGGTAAGTTGTAACCTCCTTACTTGGGAGAAAAGTTAGCTAGGATATTTTGGAATGTAACCACCTTTAAACCCTTTAAAAAGGAGGATATACTTTGAGAAGGAGATACATGACACTTTTGGAGGCAAGACATCACATTTTGGAAGAAGACACTTGATACATCACCCTTTGGAAGGCTACTAGTTAGCACTTGGGCTCTCACTTGGAGACACACACTTGGAATATTTGTAAAGAAGATTATTTGTAAGATGGCTTGCTAGAGTAAAGATTTCAGCCTCTTTGTCATAGTTCTGTGAGTTATTTTTTTTATTTTTTATTTTTTTTAAATTGTTTAACTAGTGGATTAGATAGTATCATCCTTGGCAAGTAATTTTGGGATTTTTAGATTGCTCTTACTGTTCTTGTTGCCCAATAGAAATTTCTATTAAAATTTTGCCATAGAAGTTCTTGTGTTTAAAAGCCTTAAGAGAATTTTAGTAGTAAATTTTGTTATTGTGAAACGTACAGGAACTGCTATTGGGATTGTTGTAAGAGAACCTCTGCTTGTAGTCATGCCGTTGAACAATTCAGTAGTCAAGAGGGTTCAGAAAATCTTTGGTATTTTGATGGGACCAGAATAGCTTATTTTTATCTTTAAAGTGAATTTTGTGGTATTTCAATCAGAAATTGTCAAGTCTTTCGAAGGTTCTATTGAATGCAATCGTTGACATCTATTATCTAGCCAAAATGGAGTCTTGTACGTGGTAGTTTACGCAACAATTTTTGGTAGCATAGTAGGATTGTCTTGAAGAAATTGCTTATTTGAGCCTTGGAAGTTTGAACAATTCATAGATATTGAATTTGGAATAGCTTTATTATGAAGTGTTTACTCGTGTCATTTTACCTTGTTTAAATATTTAAGGTCCACACAAATCTGCTTTCTTTTTTGTCTATTTCCATCGAATTTTGCTCTATTTCTAGTTTTCTTGTGGAACTATCTCTTTCTCTGGGGAAAATTAGGAGTAGATTTGTGGAGTTGTGTTCAAATGTTTTTGCAAAATTTTATTTGTTACAAGTAGGTATTATAAGGACCATGTAGACTAGGCAATTGAACAAAATAGGAACTCTCAACAACTCACAGTACTTAGCAAAGTTGGCTGAATCTCTTTAAGATAAGTCATCTATAGTTTACACATAACGCAATCATTTCATTTTTCACAACTGCACACCACAACAGCACACACACATACTCACATTAACTACTGAGTTTATTTGGAGGTGTTTGGACCTTGGTGTTACTAGAGACCAGTAGGCACCTAAATCCTATTTGAGGACACTCATTGGCGGTCGTGTCCCAAATGGTTGTCAACAGAAGGATATCAGAATCTATGATCAATGATCCATATCCATGGTTTTGATGCTCGTGAACACCAACTGTTCAAAGAGGGAACAACCACTTATGCTAAGAATAGGCACTTTGATCGTCACCATGATCTAGGCTGTAGCAGCCAAAGAGAAGGCAAGAAACATTGTCATGGTGATGGTTCCCCTTCTTCTTCCCCTTCTTCACATCACTCACCCTCTCCTTCCACATCTAGGCGTAGCCACCATGAACACAAAGGTGAGGATAAAAGTAAAAAGGATGAAAGACCTCGATGGGAAAGTTGAGAGAGAGGACTAGGGCAAGGATGTAGAGAGAGTAGGGAACAACGCACACATCACAGGCGTTATGAAAGAGATGAACATGATGAGCCCCTACTCACAACCCGAAGTATGATTGACATAACGGAGGCATTTAGGATTCCCACAAGGCATTTAAAGGATAGTCGGATCAAACGATTAGACATGAACAATATCCCATGATTTGAAGGAGGATACAATGCTGATCGACAAAATCATTTACAGGAATTCCACAATGCTTGTGCCTTGCAAAATATAGATAGTGAGTGGCAAAAACTTAAGTTGTTACCAAGGATACTCATCAAAGAAGCAGAGAGCTGGTACTGATCCTTAGAACTGGAAACCATCAGGAGGTGGAGTACGATGCTAGAACTATTCAACAAGAAGTATCAAACGTACTCCAGAGTGTCCAATTTGTGTAAGTAGATCCAAGGCTAGAAGCAAGGTCATCACGAACCCTTGGATGCTGCCATGACCCACTATTACACATTGTTACATTGTTGCCTGGGCCGTGGGTATGCTTAGCAAGATCAACTTCGCCACATCGTGGATGGGCTAAGGAATGAAACTAGAAGAACCCTTGGGACTTATGCCCAAGGGAGACTCTCACAACTTAGAGGCCATGAAGTACAAAGCTTGTTGGAGCAAGTAGCATACGAAGAAGGTGAGCTACACAAAAGGGAAAGTGCGGAAGAGTACAACCGTGATCCCTCATTTCAAAAGAAGGGAGTGAAATTTTGTGATGAAGAGGATGAGTCACCACTCAAAGAAATAAAATATACATGAGTAGATGTGCATAATAGAGCATAAATCTACATACAGAAATAAATATGCATAACCAAATACTTATAACAACACGATAACTAAAAAAAGAAAAATAGATTGGGGTAATCAAATTTTAATACTTAATCATAAAATATAAAGTGAACCTATGAATGAGCTCCAAAAATAGTAGAATAAGGGATACAAAACTTTAATAAAACATTTTGGAAAATGGATTGCATTCACTTATGTACGAAAGTAACAAACACAATAATAACAATAATGGTAGTAATGTAATCCTATGTTTTAATTAAGAGCATTAGAGCTAATTTAGTGAAATTTATTAAATAGCATTAAAGAATTAATCATATGCATTAAATTAAATAACTAAACTTTATAAATTCTTAGGTTGTGAGACAGACTCTATTTGATCTGATTAGTCCTATAATCAATTTCTTTCTTCTATGTTTTATGAACCTCCAGGTATGTTGAATAAGATTTAAAAATTAGAATACATGTTCCTTTGGTCAAATGGAAAGTAACAATCTTTCAATAGTTTGAACTAGAAAATTATCCATTAATTTATCAAATTTGGTGGATGGATCCTTTGTATTCTCTGGCATATTAATGTGATTATACCATGAAAATTGACATGAAAACTCTACATAATAGATGATAAACCTTAGATCCATATCATTTGCATGATGGAAGATTGCTACATAACTCACCTCCTTTGTAATTATCTAATCTTACATGGAGAAGTCTTGAAAAATTAAAACCTTGGTTACACCATCGTATCATTATATGTGAAAAAAATATATAATGAAGATCATTAACTAATTATCAATTTAGTGCTACTTAAATCACATTAGAACCAGAGAATAGGGATCCATTAAAGTCTTACTAGTGGAAGAATGAGATTTTACTAAGATAGAAGATTTTCATAAGTAAATTTTTACATATGAAATTTTTCCTTAAATAATAATGGAACCAAAATGATATAAGATATGATGATACTTTCTCATAGTTCAAACATCATTTAGAAATCATTGATCATTGTCTTTTCTAGTACACAATAATTAGAAAATATTAGCAATGTTTTCTAATTCTTTCTATTTTTCATATCATAAATACTACAACTTTAATTGGTTTATTTTGATAGCTTTTATCCTCTAGAAAACAATGATTGTAAAGGAAATTAAGCATCTTGTACCATGCTTACATCATATGCTTTGGTTTCATCAAAAGAAGATGTAATTACAAGGATTTTCTCCTCGAATATTTGTTCTTCATTTTCTAGTATTGATATTTTTTTACATCTATGTAGACTCAAAGGATTTATAAGAAAAATGAACTTGTTTAAATACATTCATTAAAATAAATCTTGAGTATAATATATGTGTTTAATATTTATTCAACTTGAACACATATTGAATATAATTTCCTAAAGCTAACACTAGTAGCTTGAATAACATGTATAAAAATTGACTATAGATTTGCCATTATCATTTAAATAAATCTATTTCACATCATTTAATCATAAATATTTCTCATCTTCTACCACATGCAATAAAAACGTTTAACATATTCTATTGTCATATTACTCATTGTTTCATCTTCTTGTTTCAACTTGGAAATGGTGCATTCTCATTTTTACTTTATTAATGAGTGTTGTTATGGATTTTGATATTGTTTCATGTAGATATTCTATTCCATTATGTCTCTTACATCTAATATTTTGATAATAAAATTGAACCTTTTTTGTATTTGTACCTTAGTTTCCTATCTTTATAAAACTTTCTCTATAAAAAGTTTTCAAGATTTTTCTAAATTTATTATTCAATTAATAATATTAATGATCCATTTTTAGTCACAATTATCCTTCATAGAACCACCCCTATTATTGATAGTTTCATATGGACTCTTATGAGACTTTACTATTGTTTTTATTTCTCAAGTATATTGTTAAGAATTGATACATTACTTTAGCTTCCATCATCATCATCATCAACATAACCTTATCATGATAAAATAGGATTAGCTACATGAGTTCTTTTTTACCATTTGCCTCTATGAAGAGATAGATTTTCTTTTGTTTGTAATTTCTTTAAATAATTTTTAATATTTTTTCCATGTCTACTTTGGTCTTCTTTTCAATAGCTTTTGTGAAATAGTGATGCAACAGGCTTTGTTTATAGGCTTAAAGTATGATCTTCTATGCACATGTTCAAATCATCTAGGCTATCATTCTTCTAGTTTATTTAAAAAATAAGTTGTGTCAACTCTTTCTCTAATGTCTATATTATGTAGTTTATCTATTCTAGTAACATTCAACATCTATTAATGAATTCACATTTCTGCCACTGATTTATTATTTATGTCTCTTGTATACTAGCCAACATTCAACACAATATAAGATAGTAGGTCTAATTGCTATCCTACCTAATTTTTCCTTCAATTTTTTATGCTCTTTCATCACATAGAACACCACTATATTATCTCAATTTTGACCATCCTACATCAGTCCTATTTCTTATATTTTTAACCACTTCACCATATAATTGGAGGATTGATCTTATGTAATGGGCTTATTTGCAATGAGAGTGTTTCTTCCCCTTAAATCATCACTTTTATTTTACCACTAATTATGATATTATTAAAATTTCATTTCATATAATCTTTCTTACTTCTAATTTTTAAGCATTTGATTCTAGAGCACGTCTTCACTTCTTCATTTTAGAAGCAAATATTTTCTTAAGTTGTATCCACCAACACAATATCATCTATAAATAGAATATACTAATGGATTTTATCTTGTAATTTCTTTGTTAATTTATTTATACTAATGGTATACAAGTATTAATTAATTTTAAATCCTTGATGTAGACCTACTAGGACAAAAAAAAAAACAAATGTTGTTCCATAAGATGTTCTAATTTTAGTCATAGCTCATTTATACATTTCTTAAATAACTTTAATATATTTATTAGGGATGATTTTTCTCCATAAGGTCCACCAAATAATATCTCTATTTACTCTATCATATGCATTTTCTAAGTCAATTCAATGAAGATCATATGTAGATTTTTTCTCTCTTTTTAAAATTTCTCCATTTATTGTTGTATCAAGTACATAGTCTTTATAGCATAAATCCAAATTTATTTTTTTAATACTATTTGCTTATTCAATGACATATTTGAGAGTAACCAAATGATCTAGCATGAAATGATTTATTATAAATCTTGTAAAATAGCACATAAAATTACTTCCTTCTAGTTTGGATCCTATTTTTTTTCCCAAAATGATACTTAAAAAATTTTGTAAATAATTTACTAATCATGATTAATCTATAAATATTTAGATATTATTTTCTTATTTTTGGTAAAATAAAAATAGCTCTAGTAATTATCCATTATCTAGTTAAACTATTTTGAAGTACTTCATTAAGTGTTTTCCAAGTCTTTCTTGAAACTACCTCTCCATCACATTTTAATAGTTTAACATAAAATCATTTTGCATCTACAAATTTCCCAATAGGTAATTTCTTAATTTCCTCTACTACTTTATCATATGTAAGATGTAAAATATTTGAGAGCATGTAACTTGTTGTAGAACATTTTTATCTTTCCAAATAGAATATTACTACTTGGAGAAAACTTTATTTCTAAAACTGTTACAAACATTTTATGGGTCTCACTTTATCATTTACACCATATTGTTTTGGTGCTCTTTGTAAAAAACTAGTGTTTTTGTTTAAAGTAATTTCATGTAGTCCTTATTCAAAGCTTTTTTCATTAAAGGAATTTTTAAGAGCTAATCTTACTTGAAGAAATTCTTTATCAAATAACTTATTACCCATAAACTTTTGTTACATAGTAATATATTTTATATCCTCTAGTAATGTGTTGTATAATGCATCTTTAATCTATTTTATTTTCAACAAATTATATATTTTTTGTTGAAAATATTTTGTATTGCAACTATAATGTATTTTAATTTCCTATTGGCATAACTTATAATTGAAATACATTCCTTTAATGACACATTGAAGAAAATGATATGAAGATTTTGTTAATTTACCAAAAATTTGAAAGTCAATAATTCCTAGTGCATTTTGAGAGGTGTTTAGTAGTAAATCAAGACATGAAAATCTTCATTCATTTTTAAAAGTAAATCTTTAGCTTGATGAAAATATTTGAATCCCATTTAAAATAATAAGAATAAGGCCTTTCCCCCCTTCTAAAAAATGCTTTTCTATTTGATTTGTTTTAGTATTCTCAGATGTTCTTTCCTATCTAATTCCAATTTGACCATATTCTTACATATTTTATCATCCTTGATTATTCTACAACTCTAAAATATCAATATGCTTGTAACTAATTTTTTCATTAAAGTGACCACATATATAAATGTTACTTTAAATTTTTTTATATCTTTTTCAAAATATTTGAAAGGATAATTTTTTTAGAAATCTCACATTGCATAATATGTTACATCCTATGGATGAAAGTAATAAAAAAGCAAAGAATATAGGGCATTTTCTTTGAATAATATTTATTTAATTATATTGTTTATACTCATCAATATTTTCCACCCTACTTAGGTTTTGAAGCTTTTTAAAAAGATACAAGCTCTACAAATTTAGTTACTTATTGTACAATTTTTAAATAATATTATTGTGAATATTGAGAACAATGAGTTATATCATGGCCTCTCTATAGTAGAATCTAATTTCTTCTTCTTCTTATTTTTATTTTTTTTCTATGTACGACTCATTTTCTATTTTCCTCTTCTTTTGAAGGTTCTGATCCTATCTTGAACTTTCTTTTTCTTTTGTGATTTTTTTTGGGTGTCATGTCCCACTTGCTATAGAACTTCACTAATAAAAAAAGAAAAAAACATAGATTTTTAGTAAATTAAGTATGTTGGATCCTAAAATATATATATTTAAAATAAAAATTTAGACTACAAAAGAAAAGGAGTATTGTAGAGAGGAGGAATTCCAAATAAACAAAAATAAAAGGAATAATCGTTGCGAGGATGCCTTTTTAGGTTTTCATCCTTACAACTAATTCTAAACAACCTTTCCTCTCAGATAGAAAATTAGACATTCTACTAAAAGATTAACATTAGGAAAATGAAAAGAAGACCCCCATCCTATCAATGGAATTAACATTATCAAAAAATATTATCTTTATATCTTAACCAATAGCTACAAACAAATTATCAGTAGTTAAAAAATATTAAACATGGTGTTCATTCTAAAGATTTGGTAAGTAATCCCTAATCAATACTTTCTTTAAGTTTTTATTATGAAGAACCATTTGGAAAATATCTAAATTAACAATATTTTTCTTTGAGATCTTAGCAATAAATATTTGTTTTTCCTAAGCTAGTAAAAAATTCTTTGAAATTGATTTGATTGTGTTACATCTCATTATCAAATGGTGTTGCTATATAACAAAGGTGGTCTCTCTTTATAACCCATGTTGTAATTATTCTAATAAGACTCTAAAGCAAAAGTTGTAACTAAGACTCAAAAAGGTGCATTGTAATAATGGGAATTTATCTCAAAGTGACTTTTGGAGATTGGACCTATGGTATTTATACCGAAACATTAGAGTCATATTAGCATGAATTTGGTAGCTGGTAAAGGTGAGTAATAAGTGCTGGTTGAATTAGGATAGGAAGATGAGTGACTATCCCTTTTGGCCAATTAAAACCCTAACCATGGTGGTAGTACTAGATTGCCTCTAAAAAATAGATGTTCAACAAAGATAACCCCAACAAATCCCTAGAGCATGATTCGAATCCCCTATTTTCTATTAATAAAGAATTATTTTTTTTATTTCTATGTTTTTCCTATTATTTTCTTTATGAATAACGTAAATTTTTATATATCTTTGAAATTAAATTCAAATTTCCTATTATTTCATGATTTTGAAATTTCCCTTCAGCTGAGGAAAAAAATTGATACCAAGTGAAGGAATTTCAAGTAGCAAAAGAATTGCTTGGATATCTTGACTTCATGAAGAATCAGCTAATAAAATTTGTACTTTTCAAAAGATTAGGAAGTTATCTATACTTTGGAAAAGGGAAGTACTACGAAAATATCCAAAAGCTATGGTTATATTATGTTCTTTCTAATCTATCTAAAATTGTAGCAATTCTAGTAGTGTAATTTTGAGAGATAATAACTAAAAAGTTGTTAATTTTTTTATAGTGAAATTTAAGTAAATCTAATCACAAAAATTAGGTCTCAAATAAATCTAATATTATATCACATTGGTATGTGATGAGGAAGAAATAATCTGATCATTGACTATCATTCATTCTAATACATCATGGAATCATCAATAGAATTTTATCCACATGTTTCTACTATTTCATCCTCAATTCATTAATCTTTCATTAATTCATAAACATTCACCAACATCATTTATCATTATTTACTTAATCTTGGAAGTTAAATAGTCAAAATTGGAGACATTAACTACTTTGATAATATCTCAATCATTTAATTTTTCCATCAATTGATGAAAAATTCCAAAATATCAAATAACAGTAAATTTGAATTTGATGTTCATGGTGGAAAAAATTATAAATAATAAAATTTGTAAAATTGACTAAATAATCAAATTAAGGGGTTGGTAGAAGATGAAATAAAAATTCTATAGTAAATTATGCTTATCTTAGAGTAGTATTGACATGGGTGAACTCTTGGGAAGTCTCAAATTTCTTGTCCAAAGTTTTAGACTTTGGAAGCTATAAATTTTAGTTTTGGAAGAATTTTTCAATGAATGGAGAGTTGTTTCAAGTTGATATGGATCTTTTAGACTCAATGGTAAAGTTAAGTTTATTCCAAGAAACTACAAAAATTAGTTTTTACTCCTTACCTAACATGATGCCTCAGGACTATGAGCATACAATGTCCATTTCTAACATATGAATAGTCATTTATACACTAGTTTAGCCTTTTAAACATAATGATGAATTCAGATTGATCATCTAGGTGCCCAATAATTAGGTGATACCTTAAACCATCTCTCAAGAGGCCATAAATTAGACTAACTAAGCATGCCTAATAATTTAATTATTAGGACTAACAAATATAATGTTGTATCCATCTTGGATCTTAAGATTAGGTGCTTAATATTTGTAGATAGATAGTCTTAGGTCACTAATCCCTAGTGTATCATTAGTTACACTATTAGAATTAGTGTTTTAAAGGGGGTAGAAAGGTTGTTAAAAGTCTGGGAAATGTAGCCAAATTATTACCAATCCAACAAATTGATTAAGAAATTAGAGATTCAATTGATGAACTAGATTGATCAAGAAGATGTATATCGATTTAGCCTACAACCAAATTATGCAATAGAACATATGAAGAATCATAATCTTGTTTTGATAAGATGTATGACACCTATGAGGAGAAACACATTAGGAGAGAATCTAAAAATAAGAATAAATTTTGCAACATGTAACAGGATTTCAAGATCCCTAGCTAGGAAAAGACAAAATCTGCTATGTTCTCCTTGAACCTTAAACTCACATGAGTACTAATCCTCATGTATCTTGGAATAATTATAAGATTTTAATGCCAATGTCTTGTGTTTACAAGAAGTATTTCCCTAGAAATTCTTATACCAATTCCAAACTAATTTTAAAATTTTATGATAGAAAGATATTTATAATCAAAAATATATTTGTAGAAGTTCTTCTTATAAGCAATATATATTAGCCTATTGCAGAAACCAAAACATCGATAGTTATGTGATCTTTTATAAAGAAGCCAAGTTCAAATTGACACAAAGGTTTAAATGGAGATTATTCTAGTGAAGCCACATAGCCTTGAAGTTGATATTTAAAATTCAATCATTAAGAAGACATTATGTATAATTAACATATATTTAATTATCAAATCAACATGTCTAGATGTTAGAAATTGTCAAGTGGCCTAGTTGAGTAACTAAATGGATGAAACCTTAAAGAATAAACTACTCTAGTCAATACCATTCTTAACCCAGTATCATTCATCCTATATGGAGACTTTAATGTGGAAGTTGAAGATAGTATTTATCAATTTAAGATGCAATTCCATTAGAAGAGGAATGCAATCTAAAAAAGGATGTTTCCATTAATTCAACATATAATTCCATTGGCCAGTGCATATTTCACTTCAAATATTTAGTAGATAATGAAAATACTATAATTAAAGAATAGATGATGTTTATGGATGGTACTTATCAAGAATCAAAATTTACCAATTATGCTGCTATGACTAATGAAGACTAGTTAGCATCATTCTTAATTGAGACCTTAGACTACATCTAATATGATGTTTGATTCTTCCAAGTTATCAACCTAGTAAAATTAATTTTTAAGGAAGAAATTGAGAAGAAAGATCAAGCCCTATCATCCTAAATAAGTTCATCCAATCATATGCCATTTATGATGAAACTACAACTACTTCCATTCAATTCAAGATTGGTCAAGATTAGGAATACTATCAACCTTTTATTCATATCCTTCTTATTTGTTTATTATTTAATTTATATTTTAATTAGGTAAGTAAAATATATTAGAGTAATACAAGTTAGAAATAAGAATTTGCTATACCTTCACCCAGGTAACTATATATGAGTTACACTTTGTGTGACCCTAGTTAGGACTAGTGATTGGTGGTTGATAGACCTTTAATTTACTTCTTGTCCTTATCTTAGAAAATTAGCTAAATATTGATAAAATTATATTTAATTCCTACATATTATTTTTACATTTTGTTCTAGAAAATAGGTAGGAGAACATTAGAAAATTCAATTTTAAGGAACAAAAAGAAATCAAAGTATTGAAGCATTGAACCATGGAAGGAGCATTAGAACTAGAAAAATATCACTAATGTAAAATCATTTAAGGATGAACAACACCTAAGGAGGTTAGATTATAATGTCCTTATTTCTAAATAGTTCTACCACATAATAAAGATGGTATCACTTCATAATAAATTTTGTAATTATTATAATAAGTCATAAAAGGGAAAGTTATAATTAAGATCCAAAAATATGCATTATAATAATGGGAATGTATCTCAAGCTAACTTTTGGGGGTTTTACCTAAGGTATTTATACTTGAGCATTAGAGGTCATATCAACATGGAGTTTGATGCCATTATAGGAAAGTTATAGGTGTCAAGTGAAGCAAGATAGGAAGGTAACTAGTCATCACTTCTAGCTAGTTATAGGCCTAACAATGTTGGCATTAAAGGATTACCTCTAAGGGATAGATGCCAAAGGAGGATACTAAATCATTTGATTGGCTATGTCGATGTAGCTCCATCGATGTAGCCCCATTGACATAGTCCCATCGCTGCATGGTTTGATGTGTTGATGAAGATGCATTGACACAGATGCATCAAGTTAATATCTATTATTACCTACATAAATGTGTGCACCATGTCATTTATGGAATAGTATGTCATTCATGTCGTCAATTTCTTGCATTTTTCTTCTACCAGAGTTAGAATATTTTCTAAGTGCTCATAGTAGGACTTCAAGAATTGTATGGATCCTTATTTGAACACTTTGATGTGATGGCAATAAAGATAAGATTATTAAAATTCCTTGTAGCACTTAAGAATAGTTTAATTTTTCCTTGCATGCAATGTATTACTTATGCATTTTACAATCATGTCCTTAGTTAATTAATATATTTAATAATTACACATATGTATGAATACCTCAAACATACCATCAACGCTTGGTAATCCCAATGTTATTATTGCTTGGTTCACCTATTTGCCTAACACTTGGTAACCCAATATCATTTATAATTAGTTTCATATGGGCATGGTAGGTGGGCCCAGATGCTTATGTTAGGCAAGTTAGATTAAGGTATTAGATAGTACAATAGTTAATCTTCAATTAATTCTTTTTATTTTACAATTAGATTAAATAAAAAAAATATAAAATACAAATAAAAATCATGTGCCTTGGCTTACACTTAGCCATACATTTACACTTACACAAGTGCCACCAAGAAGATAATGATCACGTCTTTAAGATACTATCTTTTCCCATGAGTGCATTTAGTGGATAAGTCCATGGAATTAGATTGGATCATTAGTGAATATCTATGATTTATATGGTTGGGTTGAGGTACTTTTTAGACTAGTCCAAATACACTGATTCTCCTCTATTTAATGAGAAGATCCTTAACCAATTATTGCAATCAATTGTGGAAAACCTTGGTGACATGACGAATGGGTCTTAAGACAAGTGGGTTAAAATAATGACAAGTACTAGGAGAAACCAACCATCCAAAGGCAAGAATAATGACAAGTACTAGGAGAAAGATGAACATGGTGATCAAGATAGGGATTGGAGAAGAGGAGATAGTAGTAATCATTATAGTACTTATTCTCCTCATATTTTCCTTTATTATCATCTTGATCATCTTCTTCCTCAAGCTCAAATAGGAGATGAAAAGGATAGAACCATGGAAAGAGTAATAAAGATCATGATGGAGAAGAATGAAGGGATAGCGATCATCCTAGATCCCATAAGGACAACAAGGACCAAGGGCATGAACAATAGCAAGGGGAAGAATGTCATAGAGAATAGAGGCATAGCAAGATTCATTGTGGGAATCATGGCCATAACAAGGGCCATAGAGACCATTATGACTATGATGAGCTTCTGCTAGATATAAGAAATATGTTGAATATTTTAGAGGCTATGAAAGTTTCCACTAGGCACATGAAAGATAGGTGCATAAAGCAGCTACATAGGAATAATATCCCCAAGTTTGAAAAGGGATATAGTTTAGATCCTCAAAATCATTTGCAAGATTTCCATGATGCTTATGCCTTGAAAAATGTAGAAAAATAATGACAAAAGCTAAAACTATTCTCAAGGATACTCATAAAGAAAGTAGAAAGCTTGTATCAATCCTTAGAACCTAAGTCTATTTAGCAATGGAGTAAGATGTTGGAGATGTTCAATAATAAGTATCAAATATACTCCAAAGTGTCTAATCTACAAACACAAATCCAAGGCTAGAAACAAGGGACTCAAGAGTCCTTGGATGTGGCCATAGGTAAGTACTACTCTTTGTTGTAGCAATTCCTAGGCCATGGATACTCCCAACAAGATTAGCTATGCCATATCATTGATGGACTCAAAACTAAAATAAGGAGAACCCTTGGGATCTATGCCAAAGGGAGACTTTCTAAGCTAATGGCCTATCAAATTCAGAGGCTTATATAGCAAGTGGTAAAGGAGGAAGGAAAGCTAAAAAAATGAGAAAGTATAGAAGAGTACAATAGGGATCCCTCCATTTGCAAGAGGGAGGTTCATTTCTGTGAGAATGAGGAGGAGGCATCACTTGATGAAGTGGTGTAGAGGAAGAGCTTACTAATTGTGAAATAATGAATAAGGTTGATAAGATGTAGGACTTCTTAGATGAGAAGTTCTAAACTACTCTAAAGATTGTAGACTAATGTAGAGATCAAGCATGTGGTCGAAATATCTCAAGGATAAGGATAAAGCTATGACCGTAGAGGAGGTTTCAGATTCAAAATTTGATAATGATGGATATGACATATATCAATATGAATATCCTAAGGGATGCTGCTCTATATTGTCATACTTACAAAAATTTTGGACATATGGTTGAAATTCTAGATTGGTAAAATGACAAGCACCCAAGAGGTTGCATTATCCATAAGGCAACTATCGACAACAATTCCATCAAGAAGCTTACTATCTAAGCGAAGAACCATCTTAACCTTAAGAATAATACCAATAGTGGCAACATCCATAGTCATGAGGGATGCCACCTCCAAGGCAACAATACCCTTATCATCAACCAAATTCTTATGGTTATTACATATAGAATCTAGTCTCTCCATGTGACTCTTTTACCCACACTTCCTTCCCACACCACTACTACCCTCTAGAATACTATAGAGCACCTTCTCCAAGAGGAAAATTTCCATTTTCATTTTATCCTCCTCAACATCCATCCACTCCTACACCATCATCATCAACACCTTTGCCACTTGCTCCATCCATACAGGATGAAATACTTGCCTAGCCACAACAAAGAAAAGTCATGAGGGTAGTAAACTTCCAATCAACTCGTCAACTGAGTGATCCTACACCCAAGCCTTACTCGCAAACACTTGTGGCTACTAACCCTATTACCTAAACCTCTAAAATCCATATTAAGTATCCTTTAAACCAAAGCATACCCTAATTGTAGACCTTCATGTTAACCTATGCGATCACAAATTGGATCAAGGTTGGCCATCTTTGTAGGAAGAATATAATCTTGGGAGTCCTCTCATATACTTAGAAATTGCCAAAAATGAATCATGTAAGGCTCTTTTGTATTCAAGTTCTAGAGTTAACTTGATTTCATAGGAGATGTACAAAGCCTAGAACATTCCTTCCTTGAAAAAGAGCAACATCATACTAAATTTGATAGACCAATGCATCACTATTCTATTGGGATTTGTAGAAGACATCATGGCCATTGTTTGTGGATGATCCTATCCTACTAATGTTTTGATGATCCATGTGAAGAACTACAAAGGGAACTTTCCTATCATCATGGGGAGAGCATGGCTGATCATCATTGATGCAAGGTTAAGGATTAAAGACCTTTTCATAGAGATTCTCAAGAAAAATGAATTTGGCAAGATTAAGATGAAGAGAATTACATTCATCACATACAATGACATAGGATGTCATTGCATGCAAAGATTATGAACCATCAAAGCACATCACTTCAAGTATGCTATCAGTATGTAGAGATGACCAAAATTCAAAGGTGCTAATATGTAGCAGTCACTAAATAGGAGGGTACCTAGTGACTAACAATAGATAATGAGGCTAGATCAAAAATATGCATGGAACCAACTAAGAACCTTACTAGCTCCTACGTTTAAAGCATGGACAAGTTGGAGTAGCTTCATCACCAACTCTTGGATGTCTAAAGTGAAATTGATTGGGAGAGTTGTACATCCTTGAAACTTTCAAGAAGAGATCCTTGAGTTGAAGGCTCTACTGGTAGGAATGAAATATGCATTTTTGAACAATTGTAATCTTGTAATTATTAATGCCATAGTTTCTCCTAAATAAAAGAGGAAATTATTACAAGTTTTGAACAAATGGCCAACAACCTTCATCTAGTCATATCATGAGCTAATAGGAATTGATCCTATGATATGATAGCATGAAATTTATACAAATTCATCCATCAAACTAAATAGGTAGCTTATAAATAAAGTTAAACCTAAAACTGAAATAAATCATCAATGAGAAAATTAAATAACTCCTTAAGGCTAGGTTCATTTATCCCATTGTGGATAGTGAGTGGGTTAGCCCACTTGTTATTGTACCAAAGAAAGGAGAAAAGTGGAGAGTTTGTATAGACTTTCATTTATTGAACATGGCCATGTACAAAGACCATTTTCCATTATCATCTGTGGATCAATTATTGGATACCATTGTAGGGCATTGCTATGATAGCTTTCTAGATGGTTATAGTGGCTATAACNTTAGGGCATTGCTATGATAACTTTCTAGATGGTTATAGTGGCTATAACCAAATCTAGATAGCATCGGAATACTATACCAAAATAACATTCATAAGTCTCTACGGGACTTTTACATAGAAAAAGATACCCTTTGACCTATGTAATGCACCCACCACATTCAAACGGTTGGTCCTAATCATCTTCCAATAATAGATCGGTAGCAAGGTAAAAGCCTCCATGGATGACTTTTCTACCTAGCAGGCTATCTTTGAGCAAGCCTTGGATTGCCTTGAGTAAGTGCTTCAATAGTGTGTAGAAACAAACTTGAGGCTTAATTAGTAGAAGAGCCACTTAATGGTCCAAGAGGAAACTATCTTGAAAGATTGAGTTACCAGATAAATAGAAATAGTGAAAAATGTGAGGTCATTTAAGGAATAACCAGATAAATAGAAAATGTAAGGATCATTTAAGGAATAACCAGATAAATAGAAATAGTGAAAAATGTGAGGTCATTTCTTGGCCACATTGGTTACTATAGGCACTTAATTGAAAACTTCTTAAAGACCACCAAGCTATTGGTGGAGTTTACAAATAAAGATGCACTATTTCTTTGGACCAAGGAATTTAAGAATGCATTCAAGTAGCCAAAGTAGAAATTCATAGAAACTCTAATTCTACAAGCACCAAACTAGTCTAGGCCATTTGAAAACATGTTGGATGCATTAAATTATGCCTTCAAAGCTATGATGACATATCTAAACAACTAGAAATATCCATACTACATCCACTATGCAATTATGAGCATATTGGATCCACAAGTAAACTACACCATCACTAAAAACGAGTTCATGGCAGTGGCGTATGCACTAGAGAAATTTAGGTACTATGTGCTTAAATATAAATTTTTATGCACATTGATCATAGTGCCATCTGGTTCTTAATGAGCAAGCCAATGGTGACCCCCATGTCATATAGTTATTAGTGATCCTCTAAGAGTTTGACTTGGTTATGATTGACCAAAAGGGGACTAAGAATGTGGTGGCTAACCACTTGTCTTAGTTTAGATGAAATTGAATCATAAAAGTTAAAATGTCTACAACTCAAGTATTAGCCAACATAGGCCATACAACATCAAACATAAAGTGAAATAAACAATAATGGCTATTGCATCATGTATTTGATAGTGCCAAGGGGGCATTCAAAGAAGGAGGATTTGGTGCATCGTTATGATAATTGCCTATGTCGTCGGGACCACCAACATAATAAGGTGCCTATGACATAACAACACACAACCAGTTAGTAACTAGCATGACGAAAATCATAATATGAATCATGCAAATCAAAAACGTAAAATATAAAAATGTAAATTGCATAACTTATGGAGAATTTGGCTCTACAAAATCTTGGGAAAGATGGTGAAGAACACTCTCCAAACATTGGAGAATTTGATCTTCTAACATATTTTTCTAGTCAATGTCTCCAAAATTGATGCCCATGAAGATGTTGGTCTTGTCTATACCCATCCATGATGGTAGCTCATGTGAGATTATAATTGTATAGACCTCATCTATAGCTATAGTTCCCACTAGCTTGGAAAATTTTCCCCCAGCTTGAAAAGTTTTTCCCATAGCATGGAAAATTCAAACCCCCATCATGAAAGCCATAAGAAGTAAAATTCATCAAGTTATGCACTTCAACATTGACCAACCACTTCAACAAGAATGGTTGAGAGCTCAACATGGAAGATTCATCTCTAGCATGGAAAGGGTATCCTAGTTACTATTTTTAGTAAATGAAATAGCCATGGGGGAAATAACTTACTATATTTAGTAACCCCCCAAATTTGGGCACCCATTTCACCTAAATTTGGTAGCTAATTTGCCACAAATTTACATCAAATTTGTATCCATTTATAGCCCAATCATGCCCAAATTTGAGCCCCATTCGTGGCCTAAAGACCTCATATGAGCCAACCTCAAACACCATTGAAGGGTTGTAGATTTTTTGGGAGATACAAGTAATTTTTGGATTCTTGAAATTTTCAGCAAGATCCACATTTTTAACATGGTGGAGCAAATTTTGACAAAGAAATTCTTAGTAGCAATTTTCATAGACAACTCCATGTTTGGGACATTTTTAGGCACTCAAGAGCTCTTCCAAGTTTTCATACTTGTAGTCTTTTGAACCCTAGCATGGAAGCATTGAGGCATTGAGACTTGGTGGATTTTGATGTTAACACTACACTTCTAGGATTCCAAACCCAACTTGGAGCAATTTAGCATCCAAATAGTCCCCCTTTTGTACCCTCAGCAGTGTCCAAGTTGTAGATCCAAGGTTGTAGTAGTGTAGGGAAGTCCTATAACATCAAGAGTGGCTTAGCATCTAGATCATGAAGCAGATCATCTTGGCTTCAATAGACTTCAAGATCTTGTACAAGTGGACCCTCCTTTTGCTCATTTAGACACCATTTTTTCTAGACATTTCTCTAAGTTATTCTTTATTATCTTCTCAATAAAGTTTTAAGTTTTGAGTTTTGTGTTCAATAGAATTAAAGTTATTATTTGTGCATTATTTAGATTTGTTTATATTTTCATGTTTTGCATTTCCTAAGTCCCTAGTTGATGTGCTAGATTAGAAGGATGCCCCAAATCCCATTTTTGTCATGAAGGCCCTGGGGGTTGTGAGGTTGAGGAATTGCTTACATTGAGGATCCTTGGTTCATGTTTTAGCAATTAAGGTTTTCGATTACAATAGTTTTCTTTGGCACTAGAAGAAGGGCCTTTGCCTAAATTCATTATCTAGATATATCATTTTTATAGGTTGGTGATATCAACTGCCTCGATGAAACCAGCTTGGTATAGGTTGGTGATTTCATCCTGCATGGCTAGTGCAATTTCTGATTTAACCTTATGAGCCTTCTACTTGATTGATTTCATGCTCAGGTATAAGATGATGTTATGTTGTATCAGCCTCGGGTCTAAACTCGGCATATCGCTGTATGACCATGCAAAGACTTCGATGTTGTCTTGTAGAATCTTGGCTACATCTTTGTGCGTTTGCGAATCCAGGAGGGAGCTAAGTTTTAATGTTCTTACTTTCCCCTTGGACGTGGTCACAAGCATCTCAATGAGAGCATCCTCAGTTACATCCTCGACTTCTAAATCTAGAGTTCAAACTAGATGCTTAGGCCAGTCTAGTGATGTTTCTAAGGATGCCACGGTGTTAACTGTGGGTGACCTCTAGTCAATTAGTTCTGGGTTTAGTTATCTCGTGAGCCTGCCATGTGGACCTGCTAAAGCTAACGGTGAAGAAAGATCATGAAGGATTTCCATTTTTCTTTAGCCTACCAAAATGAGATGAAAGTCTGGTTAAGAGATACCTATTTGAGTAATCATGTATAGTGAAAATTTGCAAGGCAGTAATGAGGTAAAGTATGATACCAAGATTAAAATTCACCAATTTATAGTCATGGTGGACTGCTAAAAAAATGCAAAATTGCTAAAAATTTAAAACTGCTAATGTGAAAACGTAAATTGCTAACAAAAATGCAAAACCACCAATGCAAAAATGCAAAACTTCTAGTTTAATGTTATTCTGGACTGCAAACACGCAGAAGATCAAAACTGCTAGTTTAAGGTCTTTTTGGACTGTTAACTAAGGTGAAACTATATGCTAGGAATGCTAGTTTAAGGTCTTTTCGGATCCTTTAACTAGAGTTGAAGTTACACTGGGGTTGCTAGTTTAAGGTCTTTCCAGACCATTTGACTAAAAATTAATATTTTTCAGGAAAGCAAACAGTTAACTTGGAGCATGTCCAGATCTTTCACCTAGACCCACCTATTTTAATTCCAATAGTACTACGATGTCATGGTGGGCATGCTATGTTGCACGATGCACTTCACATTAAACAGAGAGAGAGAATGGCAAGTTTCTCCTTTTTACCATTACGGTTATAAATAGGGATTAAGCCCAGGTAAGCTCATCATTCTCATCATAACAGCGCAGAGGCCACATTCAGAGCACAAAGCAATTTCAGAGTGCAAAGCAATTGTGCTAGCAGAGAACAAGGAAGTTTCAACATAGCAACGAGAAAGAGTCAACAAGAAAGATGATGGCTCTGAAGAAAGAATGCACATACTTGGCGCTCGCTAAGGTTGATGAGGTGAAGAAAAACCTAGGGCACGTGACACAAGCATGCATCCTGATATGGGAGGAGACGCCATTGACCCGGTAGGCTGCTATGCTTCCTCTGTTTCCTCATGTTTCTGTTATCATTTTTATTTTCCTTGCTTCTATTTCTGCAACCTAGTTTTAGTTATCTATGTTTTCTATCATTGTGTTGTCCTTGTTTTGGCCTTTACATCGTCGTTGTTGCCATTTTGGCTACGGCAGGTGTACAAATGCTACGCTAACGTTGCATGCAAGGTCACCTAAACCGCCATCACTGCGGTTTTCATTACCACAGGGGTTTGGATGGTTTAAGTTACTTGGCTTTCGAATGGCATAGCGTAGGACCCTTAGGAGGGTTTGTCCATGCTTGATGTGATAGTGTGACAAGTGTTCTGTCAGGGCACAATATTAATCACTTTGCTAAGGTTAATCGCTCTGTTGCTATGCTAGGCTATTTTTTCTACACTACTACTTTCATGTTTTTGCTATGCCATGCACAGGAAGAGGATTATGCTACACTATTTGCTAAAATGCTAGTTCTTTCTACACTAATTCTTGCTATGCTACATGTGTATTGCGCTCCGATATGATGTTAACATTTGTCACTATGTTGTGTAGGATAGCGCTCAGGCCAATTCTAATTATCTTGGAAATTATAGGGGTCCTATGCTGCGTGGAAAAACTAGTGGCCCATGTTCCTCCTTCTCATACATGTGTGGGAGATCATGCAGTTTGGTTCAGGGCAAAAGCATAGAAGTTCCTACAATTTCTCCTTGAACGCTTCAATGTGATCATTTGGTCACACCTAGAGGAGGAAGTGGTGGCCATCATAATAGAAATCCTATTGCTTAGGGAAAATCAGGGTATTCTAAGATATCTGAGGAATGGGACAATTAGTAGCAGGCAAGGAGAGGGATCCAGTCAATGCCCCCAAGGTTTGAGGCATTTGGCTTGGATCTGGGATATTCCTAAGTGCAACTACTACCATCTGTACAACACATTATTTGTTACGTCATATGGGAACGTGCTTCTAAAACCCACCAGGAACCATCTACCATGCTAGCGGGTGAGTTTTGTACCCACATTTTGCTACGCTATGCAATATTCACTACATTGGCTAAGTGTTAACGATGTGTTCTTGTTACCAGGTTTTACATCAATGAAGGAGGACTTCACGGTAATACGAATATGTTTCCCATAGCAGAAATGGACCTATGGGAATTCTCTTCTGCTAAGAATATACACGCAGGTGTGATAGGTCAATGTGGGGGTGAGTACCACACCTACCTAGACTGATATCCCAACCTCTACAGCCGATGCAAGGAGTTTGGTTGGTTGGATGAGGGGTGGGCACCCTTCAAACCGATCACCATTGAAGAAGTGTGTTACACTCTTCCACAATTCCCATTGTCATATAAACCTAGCAAGCTAAGCAATAGGTATAGCATGTTGGAGTGTATTTACCATTTGTTTTGTATTTTTAGTGTTTTTGTGCTAACCGCTTCTATGCAAACTACTGTAGGGGTGAAAAAGTCCCAGGAGGTGATGGTGATAACTACCGGGAACTAGGAGGAAAACATCTACTTCAGGTATGGAGAAGTAGATGCGAGTCACAACTGGATATACAACAAGGCCTCAAAATCCTTGGTTAGGAATCTCTAAAACGTTGGGCTTATGTATTTGTTCCTGACCCCGAACTGAAGAATTCCTACTGCTAAGCTGCTTTCCCTAGTAGACTCCTTTTCTAAAAAGTTAGACTACTTCTACACATGCGTGCACAGTGTGTGGGTGGCCATTGAAATCAATGACCAGCTATGCATGGGCCTCTTCAGTGTCCTTGCTGATGGCATCCTCTTAGGGTCAAAGATCAAGAAAGAGTTAAACCTTCAGAAGGATGACATCGTGGAGTGGATAGGGGTTGCCAAAGAGTGGAAGGGAATCCCTATGGACAAGGTCAGGGCAGGACCTGCCAAAGAAGTTTACCCCATCTTCAGTGCTCACACTTTCCCCTAGCTACTTTCCCAGTGGAAAATCCTTGGGATTGAGCAAGCCTAGGTAATGCATGAGGTTATGGAAGAGGGGGCTCGCTACAACTGGGCTAGGTTCCTGTGTAAAGGCTTTCAAACTAAAATCGTGGATCTCCATAAGAAGCAAGAGTCCTGTGTCAATATACATTATGCCTTTTACATAGCCTATCTGCAGTGCTTCGCGGAGTTTCTGGTAGTCCATGAGAATGGGGCCTGGGTATTGCAGAATCATAACCAGATTTCCAAACCATGGATCTGTCAGATCCTCTAAACCACCCTAGCCCAAGATCCCCTAGAAGTAATTGGGGAGTCGTTCTCCATGACGACTAAGGATCAGGTGGCCCACAACTTTCATGGCCAAGACAGCGTAGGAAAGGTTCCCCCTACTGCCACCGGTATCGTATCATAGGGGAAACATCTTGTTGCTGAAATGGTGGCCACTAAGTTGTAGCAAAAGAGGCCTGCTTAAGCTAAGGAAACCCTTCATATGGAGGAAGAGGAGGGGCAGAGACTACGGCTTAAATTATAGAGGACACAACCCCCCATTGGTAAACACATTTTTCATGCTTATTTCTTTGCATATTTTTGTTAATGCCTACTACACTATGCTATGCTAAATGATGTAGCGTAGTGTAGCACCTACTCTAAGCTAACCTACTTCGAGCTGATGCAAACATGTTTTTTGGCTACTAGAGGAAGAAGGTGATGAGGAGGTGTTGGCCCTGAAAATGGGAGCAATGAATAGAGACACAGAGGCCCTAATCTCAAAAGAAGAGGCCCTAGTCAAGAGGGAAGGAGCTCCTACCGCTAAGGTATGGGCTCTTGTTATTAGGCAGGATCCTCTTATTAATGAGAGGGACATTTTTGGAGATAGAGAGAAGTCTCCTGTGGACGAGGTTAGAAAATGTGGTTTGCACTTGGCCTGCTCCTTGTGGGAGTGCAGGCGTGTCAATGAAGACTTGTGGAAATGGGTCTAAAATGCTGAGAAAGAGAAGGCCAACCTAAGTGCTGAGGTGGAAGACCTCAAGTCGAGGAACGCATTTCTCATAACCCGTGATACTAATGATGAGAACTGGTGTACGATTGTGATAGATTATGCTAGATTTTGGACAGTCGTGTGTCAGAACAATGAAGCCACCTACAAAATAATAGAAAAATGAATGCAAATGGACTTGTTGGCCCAAAAGAGTCAAGATTGAAAAGATTTCAGCACTAGGGTTTATGAATCGGTGCAGTCCCAGAAAAACCATAAACACATATATAAACTAGAACGTGACACCTATCGTAAACTTTATAGGGACACTTCTGTGGAGGCATTTACCTATAAGACATTTGTAGATGCCATTGGCATTTCTGAGGCCTATAAAAAGTTCATGCAATAGGTCAAGGTTACTAAATCTCCTGAACAGAAAGTGTACCTTTCCACAAGTGAGACTGTGACCACCTCCTTTTCTCTGGGACCACCAAGATGGA
>MNCI01016492.1:261110-272088 GCA_015680685.1 Gnetum montanum
GCTAACAATTTAGAGGACGACTAACTAGTAACTAACGTAGATGGATGGATGCGAAACAATGAAAGGTGGTAAATGTACAAAGGATGGCGAGTGGGTGGGAAGCAGTGGAGTTGCTATGCTAGGTGTAGCTTCTTCTTGACCCATCATGGGTTGGGTGAGACATAAGGCTGAGGCACTTTTCCAAGGCCTTTTTCTACATCATTTCCCTCCACTTGGAAGGTCAACTCAGCCCATGCATTTTCATTTTGAGAACTAGCTTGCTGAGCCAATTTCTTTGCTTGATGGTTAGTGTGTGCTATGACATGTGCTTCATTCTTAGGGGTTATAACCTATAAGCCCTGTTCCATGTCTATGTTATTAATAGCTTGTGTCATCACCTCATTGTCATGGATCACCACCTCCCTGCCTACGTATGGTAGGTGGATCTCCTGATGAATGGATGAAGAGACAACCCTAAGTTGTGCTAACCATGACCTCCCCAAGATCATGTTAAACCCAAGCATTTCTTCGACCATTATGAACGTTGCGTTCATGGAGAACTGGTCCCCTACCACGAAGTCTATATGGACTATGCCCTTCACCATGACCCATGCCCCATTGAATGACTTTAGCCACGACATTATTGTTGGTTTGATCTGGTCCACCAAACTCAGCTTGTCCTCGATAGGGAAGGGGATAACATTCGTGGCAACCCCATCATCAACGCGTACCCTTCGAACATGGTGTTGGTTGACCCGAATTGTGATAAATAGGGGTGTTGTAGTCACCTGATCCCTAATGGAACCGTTGCTAAATGTTAGTTCAGACGGCTTTGGCTCTACAGGCACAGAAGGAAGCATGACCGACTGGATCGCTTCCTCTTCCGCTAGCATGCCCCTATCGACTGGAATCATCGTCAACATGTGAATCAAATCCTCATAGTGTGGAGTAGATTTCATGATTAGATCATAAAAGCTTAAGGTTGTATTATTTTGTTTTAAAGCCTATTTGACTTGCATGAGAGCATCCAAGAGGTCCTTGTTGCCCCCCTGTTTACTACTCTTCTCCTCTTATATTCGTCCCAGAAGATGGATTTCCCAAGGAGGGGTAGCTTTGGATCTAGGTTTAGACCCTTTTTGGCAAGGCGACATAGACTATGTGGTCGTAGTGATGTTCTTCTTTGGTGATGAGGGCGTAGATGTAGGGGATGAAGACATAGACTTGGAAGTACTTGAGGCAGTATCTTCTCTCGACGTCTCACCTACAAAACGAACTTCTCATTTTTTAGGACGAGAAGGCTGTGTAGCCATCTTATGCGGGGCGGGGGCTATTGAAGGAGTTGGCCCCCTGATGACAAATGGAGCTAATGGTGTTAAGAAGCAAGGTGGCATAGTTCTGCTAGCGGATGGCATCGGGGTAGATGTTCGGGGAGGGACTCTCAAGAAAAAAGGTTGCTACGAGATTTGATCAACTGCCAGTGGTGCTAGTGCACTATGCTGAGACACATAGACCAAAAACGGCTGTTGGGGCAGCCTAGGATCGCTGTCAATGCCAATGGTGTTGATGATGTAACCAGCATTGTTATTGTTGAGGGGGTCAATGTGGACATGCAGAGATTGATTCTTAGGATGTACTGGGTTACTTTCATCTAACACCAGTTTCCCTTGATCAATCATCCTTTGGATGTCATCCTTCAATGTCAGATAGTAGTCTGTGTTGTGATCACACTATTGGTGGTAGTCACAAAATCGATCGAGCCTAAAAACCTTAGGAACTGGAGGCTCATTGGGTAAGGCCAAGGAGGGGTTCTTGAGGAGCTCGCAATACTACTAATGTTTCCTGACTCCCTCCTCTAACATTTTCTTGTGTTGGATGTACCCTGCTACTAGTAGCTGCTTTAGAAGTTCTGAAGGCTTGATAGGTAGCGGGGTATACTTTGAGTGATCTTTATGCTTAAAGTTTGGTTTTGGTGGTGCAGATGTCTCAAGTGCTGGTGTGGAAGGTAGTGGTGCATTGCCCTGCATGGGGATGGGGTTAGCTGTGGGTGTGGCTGGCTTTTTGTTGTTCTTGCTACCATTGTTATTAGGTTTAGGTTTGGCTTCATTCGCCATAGTGGCCACTGTGGCTATTGTAGCCTTACTCTTGTCCTTCTTTGCAAAGGTGTTCTTGTAAGCAACATAGGCCAGGTCCTTGCTTGCCTTGGCCACATCCTATATGCTCTTAGTCTGAGCGAAGGCTTGACTAAGAGTGCGAGGAGTAAGGTAATACAACTTAGACTTGATGAAGTTGTTCACTGCACCCTTAAAGATAGCCAATAAGTCGGCCTCCACGATGGGCTCACATATTTCATTAAGGGTTGCGCTCCAACGCTAGATAAACTTCTGGACTGGTTCTAGAGGATCCTATTTCATGCTCATTAGCTAATCTAGCATGAATTCTAGCTTCAATTTATACTTGAAATGTATCATGAACTAGGTCAGAAGCTCCTCTAGGGTTGATATGGAGAAGCATGACAGGGCACGGTACCAATCCAGGGCCTTTTCGGTCAAAGACATGGCAAAGACGTGGATAATAGTGTGCAGCCATTGTTGCAGCAGAAGAGACTTAGACCTAAAGATAACAATATGTGCGTTGGGATCTCCCTCTCTATTGTATTTTGTGAAGTGGGGGAGGGACATACCTAGGGGTAATGAGAGAGTAGGGATTGTAGGGCTTATAGGGTCATCCTAGTAAAATTCCATGACTTGTACGGTGTTAGACTTGATAGCCTTGAGGTATTTTATTTCCTTAGTAATGGTCTGGATAATCTAGAATGCTTGATCCAGACCTTGCGACGATGTAGATGTTTAGGGAACTGCTAAGGTAGCTCCCATCTATGGCACGGCGAGGGCAACAACGTGATCCATCGATGGTACCATTGGGGTGGCCCCTGTGAATAGTGATGGCTATGTTGTCCACCACCTGGTAGGTGGGGTTGTTGAAGCGGCTGCCGTGGGTTGCACCACAGAATGGGTGGCTTGTGTGTGAGGTGGAAAAGACCATATTCCCAAGCTAGGTTGTACTGTTTGCAGGGTTTGGTAGGCCCGGTGGGGAATGTGGTGAGACATCTATGATAGTAATGTAGCAGGAGGAGTAGTGAACGGGGTCCACCATGTGGATGGGCCTAGGCCCATCGCTAATGGTGGAATAGGTGTAAATGTGGAAATGGAAGCGAAAGTTGCATGAGACTGTGAAGTAGGTATGGTATGAACATGCGACAGGGTAGCCATGACTAGTGTATGATGTGCTATAAGAGTGGACTAATGAACAGTTTGCGGAGGAATAGTGGCTACAAATTAAACAAGGGAATAAGGGCGTTGATACGCTGGGAAGATGACATGGCTACCCATTCTAGGCATAGTTGCAGGTTGTGGCAATGTAGGCGTGATCACAAAGGGAGCGATGAGAGACAAAAGGTTGGTCCAGAAAGACTGGGTAGGAGGAATGGTAATGGGGTTGGTTTAACCTCCCCCATCGAATTGAGAATCAAGCTCCTCTTGTCCATCCTATAAGGTCTTATCATGGTTGGACACTATGTCCTACTGCTCCCTAAGCCTAGCCAATTGGATTAGTTGGTCTAGAAGCCATTGATTCATCTGTTTCAAAGGAATGGAAACACTAGGAGTGGGAAAAAATTCCTTTCCATTGTAGTAAATGAACTCGAAGTTATGTTTGTCTTCGAGTTCTTGCGCATCCAAGGGCAAGGTTTCCTGCACCTTTGCATAGATAAATTTATAATGCTCATGTTGCTGGGCCAAACCCTCAAGTCCCTGGTTTTGGATCCTAAGGGATCGACGTGGCCCCAGCCCTAGGCTGAGTGGTTGTTCGGCACCTGTAATGCCTTGAACCGTGAAGGAAACCTCGATATTAGAGGTGTTAGCAGTAGTGCTTGCAGAAGTCATTATCACAAAGCTAGACGGTATTGCAAACAAGAAAAACAAAGAGACTGGAGAGCAATCAAAAGGCTTTATGTCTTGCTAGATTCCGAGGGAACCGTCAGAGCGATTGATTTGCACCACACGACATGTAAACAACCACAAAAGTGTTTCACGTTTATGCTAGTGCATGATAGGGTATAGAATGCATGCAAGACTACCATAAAATAAACAAGTCAACTGGTGATTTGAGGCTTTATGTCCTACAGGGTTCCAGAGGAACCATCAGAGTGACCAATCTACACCGCATGATGCGTAGACAACCACAAATGGGTGTCAAGTTTATGCTAATGCATATTAGGGTGTAGAATGCTTATAAGACTATCGTAAAACATAGAAAGGGGACCAAAAGGGCCTCCTTCTAGCACTAGAAAAACTATAGCAACCAAAAATGTTGACAGCTGGAAAACATTGAGAGGTCATCGGTCATGACAGTTTTAACCCCGAATCTGTGCAAGGGCCATGCTGTATGAAAATAGAAACGAGGCACCTTGAACAGTCTGGTCGATTAGACAAGGACTTAGTCGGTGTTAATATAACCTTTTGCAAATTTTTAATGTGAAATCAGTGCCTATAACATAAAATGAAATTTGTTGAATGTGGGAAGGTGATAACAATGTAAAATGTAGTGATAAAGAGAAAAACAAAGTAGAAGTTATGAAATGCACCACTTCAAATTTATGACTTTACTTTGCTAGGTGGATACAATTGGTTGTACAACACTGGGAAGCATAGAGATTCCAAAAGTAACTAGGACATTCAAAGCAAGCCAATAATGTGCTTGAATGCAGACTTCAAAGCCAACAATGTCCAAATGTCACAAAGCCAACTTGTTAATTGGATGCTAACTGAAAACAAAGGAGTTTATTTTTTCCAAAAGTTAACAAAATTTTTTAATTGCTCACGTTTGCCAATTATACACAAAGATGCTCAGAATTGCTAACCCTTTGAGCATTGCTCGTCAGGGTATTTATAGGACCAAGAGCATGTGGAAGATGTAATTTGGACGCCACGTGTCCTGAGCTTGTGTTCACGTGTCTATGCTTCATGGACATGAAGGACCATTAGATGAGCCTGCCATGCTATAATTACAGGCCTGCTATGCTATAATTGCACTGTCAGAACTTGGAGATATATGCCAATGGTTCAAACAGGTGCGGTGCATTGATATAGCATAACTATTCGCCATGCTGTACGTAGCATGTGGGGTAGTGTAGCAGCTTGCTATGCAAGGAGATGCATCGATGTAGTGTAACTGCTTGCTACGCTGTGCTATGCCTTGGGGTGTAGCATGCTAGCGTAGCATAGCATTCTGCTACGCTGTGCTACGCTATGCAGCGTAGCATAGCATAGCCACCAGTTTGAGGCAGAAACTTACATGAGGGCCTATTGCATTCGTTGGAAACCCTTGAAGTGTTCTGATTGATTTTGAATATTTGTTATGCTATGCTACACTATGTAGCATACCATAACGTAGCAACTGGCCTTAATCGTAGAAATGCCAAGAATCTGCAACCTTTATTCTTTTCAATGCAAATCTTGTGAACTTGTTGATCTTGCACTTTGAGATGCCTTTTGTCACTTTCGCAGAGTTGCTACGTCGTGCTACGCTATGTAGAGTAGCGTAGCGTAGTAGCCAACATGGCCTAGTTTTCGCTAAGTTTGCCATTTTTTGGTGGAAGGAGAAATTGCTGAGAGACTTGGAGTAGGGCGAATGAATCTGACCATCTAACCCCTGCTACGCTATGCTACACTACGTAGCGTAGCAATCCATTCTGCAATTGTTCTCTAGAGCCTGCTACACTACATAGTGTAGCGTAGCGTAGCAAACTTCCTGACTTAGAAAACTTGCCAAACTTTTTTGCGCATCTTGAACGCTATTGTCAACTGCACACATCGCTTCTGAGTAGGCTGTCAGTTGGATGAACTACTTAGGTGGGTAGGCTTAAGGATCTATTGAGCCTATCGCCACCAAGAGTAGAAAGCTTGCTGAATTGGACAGACTAAATTTTAGAGCATCCATCTCCTGAAGGACTGCCATGACGCTACCTGAATTACCAGGGCCTGGTGAAGCAAGGATGCCTTGGAAATTTAGGGTGTTTCACCAAGTGCTACATATATTCTCGAAGTGGTCATGCCTATGTTCATTAATAACTAGAAATTAATTATTTAATAAAAATGCATTAAAGTAAAGTGTATGAACAATAAATGCATTAAAGAAAACATTAATCTATTATCACTGCTACAAGGATTATCAGAAGGGTTCATTTTTATTCCCGTCACACGACTGTGCTCAGCCACATCAGTGCTTAAAAAAAGATTTGTACACACTCAAACTCTTGCTGTAGGCATTTAGAAAATTTCTAACCCTAGAGAAAACAAACTATAAGATCTTTTCTATGCTATGACAAAAACTATGAAAAAATATCTCCCAAACTATGAGCACAAGTGATATATTTATAGGTTAACATATACCCTACAATATGAAATATTTGACATTACATCTTGGGATTTGATATCAAATATCTGATATCAAGGCTCCAATATCAGATATCTAATACTAGAGCCAATCAAAACATGATTCATCATACCCCCATGTTGGAATGAAAATTCATCCTCAAGTAAGGAAGAGAAGGAATAAGTTCCTTACAAAATATTAGATAGGTATGGGATTATTATCTGACATACAAATTGACTCAGATGGAACAAATAGACTCCTAAGTGCCTGGGTGTATGAATTTACAATCTTTTACAAAATTTGGTGTTCATGATAAAAGAAATGAACATGATAGACAAAACTGACACCCACTCCTTTAATAGCTAAAGATCAAGGAAGAAGATTCAACAATCATAAAGAGTCCTCATCACATGGTGCTACTATTACTACTTCCTTTGTGAAGATAGTCCTGTTTCTAGTCTACACATTCTATTCATGCTTCCTACTACAATCACAACAAAATATTTGATTAGTGTGCAATGTGTAACATATAGCTTTGAAGTTCCTTGTCTTGTTGGTGGTTACACTTGGCTAGATTGTGATTATGGTGGATTGATTCTGTTAGTAGTATTAGTCGGAAGACTGACAAATAGGGTAACATGAATAAGTATTCCATTAAATTTGAAACATTTCTACACAAAAAAATATTTGAAGAGGGTGCAATAATTTACAACAATAAAGAGTGAAGCTCACTAAAAAATGTTATGAAGATGTGCACAACTAGATGTCATTGATGAGATAAACAAAAGGATTTGATTGTAAGAGTGTCTAAGGATAAAGAACTTAACTAACCAAACCAAAAGATATGCAAGTGGGTCCTTCCCAAAGAAAGCACAAGCCTTTTATGCCCTTGCATAACTTCAAAATAAGGAGTCCATGGGACACATGAGTGATTAATGGCTATGAAAAGTTAAATACAAAAACCTAGAAGAAGGTACCTTAGAATTTTGACATTTCAAACTAGGACATTAAACAAGAAAATAAAATTGACAATGAGGTTATACATGGGAAGCATACGTAGAAGAGAGAAAGAGAGTGGAATGGTGTTCCTAATTAAGGTTGCATGAAGTTCTTTGTGAAGTTTGTGGTTAAATGATTGGATAAAATCCATCATTAGTCTAGACCAAAACCAACCATGTTCAGTGACTTCACATTGCCATTCAAAGGCTAGTCCATCCCCCTAAGATACAAAAATGCTCCCATAGAACAATCACCATTCCCTATTAAAGAAGAAAAGAGAAGTAAGAAGTGAGGAAGGGCCTTAGTTATAGGGGACCTTCAGGCATGGGTAACATGTCTTTCTAGTCCCATAAAGAATGCTTGTAGCTTGTTTATTTTGTATAAGGGATGTGCTTTGAATTTTTATTGTTCTTTTGTTTTTTTTATGAGAACCACACCATGCAAAGACTTATTCAACTTCCTTTTATTGGTTGACACGGAATGATAAGAAATTCATGAAAACTCAGATGCACCTAGGTAAGCAGAAAAGCATAAAGAATACTGATTCCCCTTAAATCACACCTATTCAAACCTTTGAATCCTTTCCAAATCAAAAAACTACCAAAGTTACAAATTTTTTATAGTTTTATTAATAGAAAAGGAACTATACATTTCTAGAACAAGGAAAATCATAGAGTTTGTAGATGGGTGAATGTTGTGGACCGATTGCCTATTTCATGAAAAAGAAATGATGTACTAATCATTAGTAATAAAATTCAAAGCTAGAATATAGATACTAACAATCAAATAACTTAATAGTACATACCACCATCAAGCAACAAATTACCACTGTGCCTAGCACTTATTAACAAAAAATTAGAAAATCATACCAAAATAAAACAAAGTATAAAATAAAGTGTAAAACATTCAAGAAATAGAAAATGTACTAACTATGGTCTAAAATAAAAATTTTGAAAAATTAATAATGTAGAAAATAAAAGGTTGTAAAATAAAAAATGTATACAACAAAAAGCTGTAAAAAAAATGTGTAAAACCAAAAACTTGTAAAAAAAAAAAGGTGATAAACTAAGGAGCCACCTATATAGTTAGCATGGATGGCCATCTTCCTCATGACTAAGTTGAAAGGAGGAGATCTGAAATATTGAGCATGGTTGTCCATCTAATAAGTCATTTTTTGTATTTTTTGGCTTTTTCTCATGTAAAGGTTTGACTTGTTGTATGTTGACCAGCCATTTTCTATCTAGGCTCTCAAGTTTATAGATCATCATGGCCCTAGAAGAAAAAGTTTCATAAATTATATAAGGTCCTTTCCACAATGTTTGGAACTTAGTTCATTAAGGTACATGTGTTGGATGCTAGTAGAAAACCTTATCTCTTGGTTAAAATTTAACTTTCTTAATATTAAAGTCATGGCACTTTTTGTTGAATGCCTTATAAACTCTTTAGATGATAGGGCTACCAATTGGTTTTGTCTAGTAAGTTGAGATTCATTAATCTTTCTTTTTGTACTAGAGTCAAGTCAAGGTTGAGGCCATAGGCTATTGAAAGTGTACAAAGCTTGAATTGAATAAGAAGTATTGGTAATTTTCCATACACAAGATCATAGGGAGAATAGCCTATAGGAAGTTTCCATGTTGAGTAGTAGGTCTAAAGGGCATTAGTGAGTTTCATGCTCTAGTCTTTCCTATATTTGCTAATAGTTCTTATTAGAATCCTTATGATTTCCCTATTGGTAACCTTAGCTTGACCATTGGCTTAGGAGTGGTAGGGTGTTGTGAGTTTATGTTTAACCCCCAAGTGTTGCATGAACTTCCAAAAGGTTGTGCCTATAATTTGAGCTCCATTATCAAAAACTAATGCATGTGGCATACCAACCCTATTTAGAACATTTTGATATACGAACTGAGTAGTAGTAGTAGATGTACATTCAGTGATGGTTGTTGCTTTTGCCCATTTAATATAATATTCAATAGAAACTATGATGTATGCCTTTTCAATTGACATGGGTATGATGGGATCTATGAAATCAATGCCACAGATGTCAAAGGATTCTAATGTTTAAGTCCATTTTTGAGGTCCCTCCATTTAAGTAGTCATTCAACCATCTTGTTGGCAACCTTCAAAAGAGTGGACATATTGATGAGCATCTCTAAAAATTGTTTATGAATAGTATCATGCCATTAGGTTTTAATGGCCATGTATATCTCCCAACATAGTGGCCCTCACAAAGACCTTCATGAGCATCAAGGAGACACCAATAAACCAAGCCATCAGTGCACACCTTGTAGAGGTATTTGTTGATCTACATGAAATGTTTTACTTGGTGAAAAAATTACTATTTCTTTCGGTGGTCCAACCCTTTTGGCATATCTTGGGTGAGAAGATAGGAGAGAATGTCATCATACCATTTAGGCTCATTAGTTAATTATTTATTTATAGCCCTAGCAAAGAGGAGCTCATCAGGAAACATATCAGATAGTAGGTTTTCCTCCTCTTTGTTTTTCTATTGATACTAAGATAGGTGATCAATGACCACATTCTTAGTGTCCTTTTGATCTACCATCATAAGATCGATTTCCTATAAGATTACCTATCATGATATGACATAGGGCCTCAACATTGGCTTTTTCATTAGGAAGTAGATGGCACTATGGCTTGTGTGCATAAACACTTTGTATCTAAGCACATAGTGCTTGAACTTCTTTAGAGCAAACACCATTGCCATTTGTGCTTTTTCTATAGTGGTGTAGTTCAGTTGTGTATTTGTTCTTTTTCTGTAGTGGTGTAGTTTAGTTGGGTATCCATAATGTTTCAACTTGCATAGTGGATGTAGTATGGACATTTCTTGTCATCCATTTGTGTAAGCATAGCTCCTAAGGCATAATTTGGTGCATCCATCATAACATAACATGGTCTAGATCATTTAGGTTCATGTGGGATTAGAGTTCCTACAAGTTTCTCCTTCAATTGCTAGAATGCTTTTTCACATTCCATGGTACAAAAAAATGGAGCATCTTTCTTTGTTATCTTGACCAATGGTTTTGCCATCTTAGAGAAATTCTCTATGAATCACCAGGATTAGCTAGTATGTCCAAGGAATAACTAAACATCTTTTACAATTTTTGGTTGGTGAGTTATTCCTTGGATGACCCTTATTTTTTTATGTTCAACCTCAATTCTTACTTGTGATATTTTGTGTCCTAACACAATGCTCTCTTAAACCACTAGATGAATTTTTTGCCAATTGAGCTACAAGTTTGTTTCAACACATCATTTTAACACTTGCTCAAGGTAGTCCAAGGCTTGCTCAAATATAGCTCCATAGGTGAAGAAGTCATCCATGAAGACTTCCATAACACTACCGATCTACTATTGAAAAATTCTTATGACCAAGTTGTTGGCACATTTGGCCATTTCATGGAACAGTAGGACTATCTTATCCAAAATTGGAACATCGTATGTTTGAAAATTTAGAAGTAAAGATGTAGCTTTAAGGTTATGGGTTGATGGACATTTTGGAGAAGTTATTCACTACTAAATAAAATGATGTTGAGACCTACTTGGGATA
>MNCI01016492.1:280650-293762 GCA_015680685.1 Gnetum montanum
TTGACATCCATTATCTAGCCAAAATGGAGTCTCGTACGTGGTAGTTTACATAGCAATTTTTTGGTAGCATAGTAGGATTGTCTTGAAGAAATTGCTTATTTGAGCCTTGGAAGTTTGAACAATTCATAGATATTGAATTTGGGATAGCTTTATTGCAAAGTGTTTACTTGTGTCATTTTACCTTGTTTAAATATTTAAGGTTTACACAAATCTTCTTTTCTTTTTTGTCTATTTCCATCGAATATTGCTCTATTTCTAGTTTTCTTGTGGAACTATCTCTTTCTCTAGGGAAAATTAGAAGTAGATTCGCAGAGTTGTGCTCAAATGTTTTTGCAAAATTTTATTTGTTACAAGTAGGTATTATAAGGACCATGTAGACTAGGCAATTGAACAAAATAGGAACTCTCAACAACTCACAGTACTTGGCAAAGTTGGCTAAATCTCTTTAAGATAAGTCATCAATAGTTTACACATAACGCAATCGTTTCATTTTTCACAACCGCACGCCGCAACGGCATACATACATACTCACATTAACTACTGAGTTTATTTGGAGGTATCTGGGGCTTGGTGTTGCAAGAGACCAGCAGGCACCTAAATCCTGTTCGAGGACACTCGTTGGCGGTCGCGTCCCAAACGGTCACCAACACAAGCATTGGAATGTAGTAGAGGCATTACATAGATCAAAAGACATCTTACGATATGCAAAATTTCCCTAGGGATTTGTAAATGTTGTTTTGGCTTAATCCTCTACGATGATCTAGATTTTGTTATAACTACTATAACCATCCAGAAAATTATAGTAGTAATGCTTGGATATAATGTCTAACACCTAATCAATGAATGGTAATGAAAAGTGATCCTTGAATGTTGCCATATTGAGTAGCCAAAAATTGATGTAGACCTACCACATGTCACCTTTCTTTGGTGTAATCACAAGTGGGATAATCCACTCACTATCCACAATGGGATAAATGAACCCTACATTAAGGAGTTGTTCAATTTCCTCCTTGATGATATACTTTAGTTTGGGATTCAATCACCTTTGTGGTTGTATCTTTGGCTTCATGGCAAAATCAGTGTAGATGTGATGCTAGCATATCCTAGAATCAATCCCTATGAGTTCAAGATATGACCAAGCAAAGGTTAATGACCTTTTTCAACCACATTCAATAGCATATTTTTCTATTCTAGAGCAAGATTAGCATTGATTATGACTAGCTTACCATTTTTTAAGAACACATATTCCATGCCAAATAGTAGAGTTTTTAGTTTAAGGGGCTCTTGCTTTAAATTTTTAGGAATTTCTAACTCTCCCTAGTAGGTATTATCATTTTCATCATCAGAGAGTTGGTGATGAACTTGCTTTAGTTCATCTATGACTATGATATATGCACATGTGAAGATCTCAGTTGGTTCCATGCAAAGTGTGCTTCTCTTAGAATAAATGGTTAGCCACTAGGTTCCCTCTTGTTTTATGGTTGCTGCATATAGACACCTTTGAATTTCTGTTTGTGGTGCATACTGCTTGCATGTAGAGTTGGATGCTCATTTTGCTTCCTAGAGTTTCTACACACAATTTTACCCATATCGCTATATGTGATGCATGGAACTTGCTTCTTCTTAATCTTTCTAAATGCATTTTCTTTAGATTTTTCCAGGGAAAGATCTCTAATGCCCATTCTTTCATCAATGATGCTTAGCCATGTCCTTCCCATGATGATTGGGAAGTTCCCTTTGTAGTTCATCACCTTGTTCACTAGGAAATTAGCATGATAAGACCACCCATAGACATCGGTCATAATGTATTCTACCAATCACAATGGAATAGTGATGGATTGGTCTGCTAATTCTAGTATAATATTACACCTCTTGTGAGGAGGTAGGTTTCATGCAGTATGCATCTTATGAAAAATTAGATTGACACTAGAACCTAAATCAAGAAGAGCTTTGGAAAGTTCATTTCAAGTAATCTACAAATAAATAAGAGGACTTCTAGGATCAGCTAATTGTCTAAAAAGGTTTCCAGCACATATCCAATCAGATACAACATGAGTAAGCATCATAGTATGGATCTTCAGTGGTGTTTGGTTTGAAGGGAAATCAAAGGAATTTGATATAGAGAAAGATGAAGGAACATGGTTATCAACCATAAGTGTATTTGAGGGTTTAGATGAACTTCTAGATTGGAAGAAATGTCTTTTCGTAGATCAAGTATCCAAACTAGTTGGTTGATGAATCAATTGTAGATTAATAGCCCTATTAGCATTATGTTGGTGTTGTTGAGTTGGAAGTTCACCCTACATAGGTGAAGTAGGTGGTAGTTGGGTAGAGGAAGGAGGAAGATGTGCAAGAATAGGAGGGAGATAAGGGTAAAAGGTGGTACCCCTTCTTACATGTGGAGAATGAGTTCAATAATAATCAAAAGGATGGTAGTGAGATTGGAAAATAGAAATGTGAATGTAGGAGTCACCTGGAGATAGTGATTGTTGAATGTAATACCCATATGGATCAAGTTCTTGGTAAAGGTATTGCTACCTTAGTGGTGCCAATGCCCATGACTATGGTTATTACCATTATTCATATTGTGCATATGGTTCTGGTGGAGTTCCACTTGGATAATATTGTTGTTGTTGGTAGAACTACCTAGAATTGTCTTAAGGATAAGGCAATATTCTGGGTGTTTACCTTTATGCTAATCATAGATTTAAAGCATACACCTAAAACTGCTATAGGTGTGACACTATGGGACATCATCCCTTAGGATGTTTATACTGGCATACATCACATCTACCATCATCTTCTAATTCACTTCCTACAACTTCTCCTATTGTAGCAATCTTGTTGTTACCTCTTTGAATAACATGTTTAGTCTCCTTGCCCCTCTTGTGCTCATGATCACTACCATGTTCTTTAGACTCTTCAGTAATTTTTAGGATAGCTTCAAATCTGCTATCCATGGAGTCCCATAACTAATCAAATTTAGCTATAATTTCAAATTGAAATTTTTAAAGTGGTAAGGCTTTCCTATTCACCACCTCATCAAGTGTTTATTCATCCTCACTATCACAAAATGGAATCTCCTACTTGTGAATGGAAGGATCATAGTTGTATTTTTTTGCACTTTCTCATTTTCTTAATTCTCCTTCCTCTTTAGCTATATGCTCAATTAATCTTTGGATCTGATAGGTGCTTAATTCTTACAATCACCCTTGGGCATAGATGCTAAGGGTTCTTCTCATTTTAGATCAAAGCCCATCTATAATGTGACGAAGTTGATTTAGTTGAGAATAATCATGGATACGACATATATTCATTAAGAAATAGTATCAACTGATGGTAGCATTCGAGGATTCTTATGTTCCTTATTTCCATCCTTGGATCTACCATCTAAAGTTGTAAACTCTAGAGTATGTTTGATATTTTTCATTAAAAAATTTAAGTATTGTACTCCATCATCTAATAGATTCTAGTTTCAAGGACCGATACCAATTCTCTACTTCTTTAATAAGTGTACTTTGGAACAACTTAAGTTTTTGCCACTCATTTTTTGTATTCTACAAGGCACATGCCTCTTGAAAATATTAGAGATGATTTTGCAGATCTGAGTTGTATTCCCCTTTGAACTAAGCAATATTATTCATATCTAATCTTTTAATCTGACTATTCTTAATGTGCCTAGTAGGGATTCTCACTACCTCTATGATATTTAGCATACTTTGGATAGTGAAACACCCCAAATCTTCAGGGCATCCTTGCTTCACCAGGTCTTTGCAATATAGGCAACATCATTTTAGGGTATATAGTTTGGCAAATTTTCTATCTGGGTAATTCGTCCAGCTGACAACCTACACAAAAATGATGCAGAGAGTTGCTGGTGGTGCTCAAAATGCGCAAAACAGTTTGGCAAGTTTTCTAGTCAAGGAGTTTTCTATGCTATGCCATGCTATATAGCATAGTAGGCTTTGGGAGATAGTTGTTCAAACAGTCAACCACAAATTGTTGCAAGACAAGGTGCTATGCTATGCTACGTAGAATAGCATATGATAGTGAGGGCAAGACAAGAAGGCTTGACTTACTTGGTGATTTCCAATCACACTGAACTAGCACCTCTGGCCTTAGAAAATAATTGCATCACTCAGCTCCAAGTCCTTCAGCAACAACCTCTTCACCAGAAAGTAGCAAACTTAGCAAAAAGAAGGCCATGTCGGTTGCTACGCTACGCTACTCTATGTAGCATAGCACAACATAGCAACTCTATGGGAATAACGAAAGGCATCTCAAAGGCCAGGATTAGCAAGTTTGCAATATTCACAGTGCAAGGAGCAAAGTTTGCAGATTGGCGATGCTTTCGCGACTAAGGCCAGCTACTGCGCTATGCTACGCTACGTAGCATAGCATAGCGTAGAAAATATGAAATAAGAAGTTGGAGAACTTTAAAGGTTTCCAACACATGAAGTAGAATGCAACACAAGTTTTTGCCTTAAACTGGTGACTACGCTATGCTACGCTGCATATCGTAGCATAGTGTAACAAGTTGCCATGCTACGCCTGCACGCTATGCTACAAAGCATGTCACAACATAGTAGACAATTACACCACATCAATGCACTTCACCTAATTGCACCATTGGCACGCATCTCCAAACTTTGATGATGTAATTACAGCATAGCAGGTTCACAATTACAGCACGGCAAGCTCGTCCAACGGTCATGCACGTCCAACGATCATGCATGTCTATGCAGCACAAACAAGTCAATGCAGGCCGAGGACATGTGGCATCCAAACCAAACCTTTTGCATGCCCTTTCCCTCTAAATACCCCAATGAGCGATGCTCAAAAGGTTGGATGGCTAGCAAGTGAATTAGTTGGCAAGTAAGCAAAAAGTTAGCATTGCATTCCTGAGCATTATAAACATCTTGTTTGACACTGCAAATAGTTGGCACTCTCACTTGGCATTCTGTTCTGCTCTTCCCTACTAGCCCCATAGCATTTTGCATTGTTGATCCCCAAGTCCGCATTCAAGCATACAGCTTTCTTACTCTAAACATCTTAGTTACTCTTGGGATCTCTACACCTTTGAGCGTTGCACAACCAATTGTATCCACCTTGATAAAGTGAAGTCACATTCTTGAAGTGGTGCATTTTTCTAACTGCATTTTACTTTTTTTTCTTGCTTATCATTTCATTTTTACATTTTTTCTACTCCTTTGCATTTAAGCATCATTATTCTATACTACAAATCTCATTTCTAAATTATTCATTTATGAAAGGTTATATTAACACTGATTAAGTCCCTGTCTGATCAACCCCACCGTTCAAGGCACCCCAATTCTACTTTATCCAACATAGCCCTCGTGTAGATCCAGGGTTAAGACTATCACGACCGATGACCTCCTGGTGTTTTCTAGCCATAGACGTTTTCAGTCGCTACAGTTTTCTAGCACTAGAAGGAGGGCTTTCTAGTGCCCTTTCCATGTGTCACAGTAGTCCTATAAGCTTTCTGCACCCTGATATGAATTAGAATAAACTTGATACCCATTTGTGGTTGTTTACACATCGTGCAGCATAGATTGGTCGCTTCGACGATTTTTTCGGAACCCTACAGGACATAAAACCTCCAATCACCATTTCACTCGCTCATTTTTACGGTAGTCTTGCATGCGTTCTGTAACCTATCATACACTAGCATAAACATGACACCCTTTTGCAGTTGTGTACACATTTTGTGGTATAGATCAATCACTCTAATGATTCCTTTGGAATACAGCAAGACATAAAGCCTTTTGATTGCTTTCCAATTTCCTTGCTTCTCATGTTTGCAAAAATGTTTAGCTTCATAACAATAACTACATCGAGCACTGTTGCTAACAGCTTCAACGTGGAGGTTCCCATCATGGTTCAAGGCATTACAAGTGCTGAAAAATCGTTCAACCCGATGCTGGGGCCACATCGATCCCTCAGGATCCAAAAACTAGGTCCTGAGGGCTTGGCCTAGCAACATGAATGCTATAACTTCCTCTATGCAAAGGTGTAGGAAAATCTACCCTTGGATGTGCACGAACTTGAAGACAAACATAGTTTTGAGTTCACTTACTATGAAAGGAAGGAATTTGTTCCTACTCTCTGTGCTCCCATCCCTTTGACACAAATGAATCAATGGCTTCTAGAATAGTTGATCCAGTTGGCTAGACTTAGGGAGCAGAAAGACACAACATCTAACCATGAGAACACCTTCCAAGATAGATAGGAGGAACTTGATTCCCAATCCGATGGGGGAGGTCAAGCCAATCCTGTTACCATCCCTCCTACCTAGTCTTTCTGGACCAACCCGTTGTCTGTCACTACTCCCTTTGTAATCACGCCTACGCTTTTGCAACCTACAACTACACCTACAATGGGTAGCCATGTCATCTTCCCAGTGTATCAATGCCCTTATTCCCCAGTTTCATTTGTAGCCACTATTCCCCTGCAAACCACTTATTAGTCTATTCCAGTAGCACATCACACGCCAATCATGGCTACCCTGCCACATGTTCACACTATTTCTACTTTGCAGTTGTACATGGCTTCCACCTCCATTCCTGCATTTACACCTGTCCCACCATTGACGGTAGGCCTAGGCCAGTCCACATGGTAAACCCCACTCACTACTCCCCTTGCTATGCTAGCATCGCAGATGTCTCACCATGTTCCCCACCAGGCTTACCAAAACCCACAAATGACACAACTTGGCATGGGAATATGGTTGTTTCCACCTCACACACAAGCTACCCACTCCATGGCTCAACCCACGGTTGCTACCTCAATAGCATAGTCTACCAAGTAGTGGACAGTGCAAAGAGCACCCTTCACAGGGGCCACCCCAACGGGATGATCGATGGGTCAGGCTGCTACCCTTGCCACCCCATAGATGGGAGCTACCCTGGTAGTTCCCTAATTGTATAAATCATCCCAAGGCCTAGACCAAGCGTTCCAGCTTATCCAGACCCTTATTGAGGAAATAAAACACTTCAAGGCTATTGAGTCTGACATGATATAGGTCATGGACTTTTACCAGGATGACCCCATCAGCCCAACAATCTCTCCACTAATGTTACCCCCAAGGAAGTCCCTCCCATACTTCACAAAGTACAATGGGGAGGGGGATCCCAACGTACATCTTGTTACCTTTAGGTCTAAGTCTCTCTTGTTGCAACAATGGCCACACATGATTATCCATGTCTTCGCTATGTCCCTAGCTGGGAGAGCCTTGGGTTGATACTGTGTGCTACCACACTCATTTATTTCAACTCTAGAAGATCTTCTAACCTAGTTCGTGATGCGCTTCAAGTATAACTTGAGGCCAAAAATCACGTTGGATCAATTGATAAGCGTGAAGCAGGATCCTCTAGAGTCAGTCCAAAAGTTCATCCAACATTGGAGTGCAACCCTTAATGAAATCACTGAGTCCATCACAGAGGCCCACTTGCTGGCCATCTTTAAGGATGTAATGAACAACTTCATCAAGTCTAAGTTGTACTACCTTGCTCCCCACACTCTTAGTCAGGCCTTTGCTCAGACTAAGAGCGTATAAGATGTAGCCAAGGCTAGCAAAAACCCAACCTATGTTGCCTAGAAGAACACCTTCATAAAGAAGGACAAGGGTAGGGTCCCAACAACCACAGTGGCTACTGTGATGAGCGAGGTCAAGCCCAAACCTAACAACAATGAGAACAAGAACAATAAGAAACTAGCCACACTCGCAGCTAACCGCATGCCCAAGTAGGTTCACACACCGCAACCTACCATACCCTCACCCGAGACATCTGCACAAGCCAAAGAAAAATTTGAGCGTAAAGATCACTCAAAGTATACCCCGCTACCTATCAAACCTTCAGAACTTCTGAAGTAGCTACTGATAGTGGGGCACATCCAACACAAGCAGATGATGGAAGAGGTAATTGGAGACATCAACGATACTATGAACTCCTTATAAATTTCTCTTTGGCCTTGCCCAATGAGCCCCGAGTTCCTAAGGGTTTTAGGCTAGATAGGTTTTGTGACTATCACCAACAATGTGGTCACAACATGGATTACTGTCTGGCGTTGAAGGATGACATCCAAAGGTTGATTAATCAAGGGAAATTGGTGTTGGATGAAAGTAACCCAGTACACCTTGTGAATCAATATCAGCACATCTACACTGACCCCCTTAACGCCAAAAATGTCGATTATGTTATAAACACCATTGGTGTTGACAGTGATCCTAGGCCATCCCAGTAGCCGTTCGTGATCCATGTGCCTCAGTGTAGTGCACTAGCACCACCAGCAACTGGCTGAAGCTCGCAATAGCCGTTTGTTCTGAGAGTCCCTCCCTAAGCATCCATCCCCATGACACCTATTAGAAAAACTACACCACCCCACACAAGAACACCATTAACTCCATTTGTTATTAGGGGGCCAACTCCTTCAATAGCCCCCGTCCGACAGAAGAAAGCTGAACAACCTTCTCGTCCTAAAAAATGAGAAGTGCTTTTCACAGGCGAGATGTTGAAGGGAAGTACTGCCCTAGGTATTTCCAAGCCTACATCTTTATCCCCTACATCTATGCCCTAATCACCAAAGCGGGATGTTGAAACAACCACATAGTCCGTGTCACCTTGCCAAAAAGGGTCTAAACCTAGATTTGAAACTACCCCTCCTCGGGAAATTCGTCTTCTGGGATGAATAGAAGAAGAGAAAGGCGGTAAACAGGGGGATGGCCAGGACCTCTTGGATGCCCTCACTCAAGTTAAACAAGATTTAAAACAAAAGAACACTACACTGAGCTTGTACAACCTAATCATGACATCTGTCCACACCTTGAGGCTCTAATCCCCATGTCGACAGTGATTCTGGTCAATGAAGACATGCCAGCAGAAGAGGAAGCGATCCACTCGGTCATGCTTCCCTTCGCACCTATAAAGCTAGAGCCATCCCAACTAGCTTTCAATGAAGGTTCCATTAGGGAAGACCTTGAAAGGGGTAAGGTTACTATAGTGCCCCTATTCATCATAATCCAGGTCAGCCAACATAGGATCTAGAGGGTACACATTGATGATGGGGCTACCACAAATGTCATCCCCTTCCCTATTGTGGATAAGTTGGGACTAGTCAACTAGATCAAACCCACGAAAACATCATGCTTGAGGTTATTCAATGGGGCACGGGTCATGATGAAGGGTGTAACGATGGAAAATGTCGGCAGCTGGAAAATACCGACCGAATTGCCAGCATACACAGTTTTAGCCACGGATCCACGCGAGGGCTATGCTGGAGAAAGCGAATCCATGGCGTCCTGAACGGTCTTGTCGATCAGATAGGGACTTACGGGTTAGTAAAACAATGTACAGTGCATAAAAAGAAAGTGATCTGATTCGAGGAGTCGTAAAGCGAGGGGAAAACGATGTAGATGAATTGCAACGGTGACGATGCTAAACACGATGAAAAGAGGTTGACATAAGAGAGGCTCACAGCTTCAAGATCTACGCTTTGACTTAAAAATGTATATTTCGTATGAGAAATTACACTGGGGAATCCCCGATTATAGGATGTGAAACAAGCACAAAACAACAAGCAAACGGTCTAAACAGAAGTCCGATCTACCTCGTGGGCTATAGCTGAGATGCAAGGTAGGCCAAGCTGACGTCTACCGATCAATTGTTTCTGATTGATAGAGTCTTTTTAGCAGAGCGATTACTCTTGTCACCGGTGCTCAAAGCGAACTGTACTCTGCTTCGGCTGTAAGGTGATGATGTCCACGATTTCCAAAGCGCTGTTCTCTGTATCTCTGCCCCAAAGTGCTAAGTGCTTTGGTGCTCAGAAATATGCTTTTGCTTCTCTGATTTGCCAACCTCTGTATCTTTGTCAACTAAGGTATTTATGGACCGCGACGCTTCGCGAAAAAGGCGCAACCCTGATGACGTGGGTCCTGGATATTGCGGATCCTGTTGGTATGACCATTTTAAGTCAGACTGTGACTACACACAACACGCTCGTTTGCGTGTTGTGCGTGTGAGAAGCAGGCACANTACGCTTACTACGCAGCTGCGCGTAATGAAGCGTAAACAATGTATAACTTGAATGATTGATAACATATGCACTGGTACGCACCGCTGTGTAACGAGCGTAAAGACAAGTTAATCATGCGCCACGAGAAAAAGCGTCAAACTGTTGCGCTTCTCTAGACTCTGCCTTTGACTATTTTGGAGCTTATTACGCTCATTACGCTGTCGTGCGTAATAGAGCGTAAACTTGTCCTGGAACAAAGCTGATGTGCGCTCTCGCTTGAATTGCGAATCTTTGCCTGAGGCCGACTCATAATTTTCACGGTGTTTCAATGGCCCCTCTTTGTTGACGGTTGGAGGGCTTACCCGAAAGACATCGACAAAGAATGCGAAACACCGAATTGGCAAAAGCAAGAACAACGTTCATCCATGGCTACTCAAGTGTTGCCCTGTCAACCTGGAAGAGCAAGACTGGCAGGTATGGGAGATAAAGGAATATAGCTGGAAACAGGTTTGGGGAAGATGCAAAATGCATTATAGATGGTAGGGGTATGAAATACGCGGTCAACAGGAATGCTTTCAGACGAGCGTTATGCATCAGCCTGAGGTTTCTCTGTTATCGATTATTGCAGGAATGCGTGCAAAAGGAGCGTTGCGCATCACTTTTTCCGATTTCTCTACTAATGTGAGTGCGGCAAATGAATACCTGCGTATGTGGGTTTTGGATATGGGAACTGGGTGGTGGGGATGAAGGAAACAAAAGTTAAGGGTAGAATTGTGCAAGGGATAGACATGCAGAGCTACGTGGTCGGGCAAACTTGAGCAGCCATTTCAACACGCTGTTGTACTTCACCGCTCAGATGGAACGCATCTTTGGACGACATCCTCCAAGGCAAGTAACCTGCAACCACAAAAGAAAACAGAGGACACCATTGCTCATGAACCAAAGGTGAGGCTCTTGAAACCAACACTGTCTGATGTTAGATAAATGGGCTGTAAAGAAGGAGCCGGAGCACGTGGGCGGAGCCGCCAATCCTAATGATTCGGTGCTGCATATCTTCGCCAAAAAGGCATCAGACACAGTGCAGCTAACTGGCTGCACCAGGAACCGGCCAGATGAATCTGAGAGGCCGGCGTCTGATAGCGATGATTGGCGGAGATTCCTGGGGCCGTGGCCGTCGAGGATTTCATCGGGGCTCTGACTGGCGAGGCTAAACTCTCATAGGTACCACCACTACGGCGGGTGCGGTGGCGGAATCTCCGAGGGATCAGTAAGATGCCTCTTAGCTTATCCGAGGAATCAGTAGGATGCCAGTGGGGTGGCAACACTGGGACTATTTCAGTATCCCACCTCTTTTGTTGTGCAGCTGTACGAGAATGATCACGCTCACTTGAACATGGTAGCGATCTATACATCCCAGTTTTAAGTCCCGGTAGACTGCCGTTACTGGTTTTAAGTCCCAGCAGACCATGGTCCCAGTTTAAAGTCCAGGCAGACCGAGAGGCGCTAGTTTTACGTCGTAGCGGATGGTGGTAAGGCTGGTTTATGGTCTCAGCAGACCGTGCTGTGGATGTCAATTTTATGTCATGACCCAGGGACAGATCTGTGCTGGTTTTACATGTCAGCAGACAGCTATTTACTTGTGCCAGTTTAGCGTCGTGGAGGACGCGTGCAAAAGATGCCAGTTTTTCGTCTTGGCGGACCTATACAACACTGCCAGTTTTACGTCGTAGCAGACAGTCACCACTTGCCAATTTAGCATCGTGGCGGACGCGTGCAAGGCATGTCAGTTTTACGTCGTAGCGGACGATGGGTGCCAGTTTTACGTCGTAGCTGACGATCACTGCCAGTTTTACATCGTAGCAGACGATGGGTGCCAGTTTTACGTCGTAGTGGACGATCAGTGCCAGTTTTACGTCGTAGCAGATGATGGGTGCTAGTTTTACGTTGTAGCAGACGATCAGTGCTGTCATACGTACTGTCGACACCGTAGATGCTGCTAGATGAAATACCGCTTCAAGTACACATGATTTACAGGGTTTGCTAATTCGTTGCCGTTGGCGTCTGCTAATTTGAACGCTCCGTTGCCATACACGTCAACCACCAAGAAAGGGCCTTCCCAGTTTGCAGAGAACTTGCCTACTGGTTCACGCACAGCCTTGAGAACAAGATCTCCTTTCTTGATCGAGCGCTGTTGAAGGTTGTGGCGATGTTTCTGGCGCTGTTTGTCCTGATATTTTTCAATCGCATCAAGAGCCTGAATCCGCTTCTCTTCTACTGAATCCAGATCCATTATTCGAGCCTCGGCGTGTTGAGCCTCATTTATAATGGTGGAGAGGACCATTCTCAGAGAAGGAATTTGCAATTCAAGAGGTAGCACTGCTTCAGATCCGTAAACCAGGCTATAGGGTGTACTACCTGTAGCTGTCCTACACGTAGTACGATACGCCCATAGCACATAGAGGATCTGTTCGTGCCACCGCCTTTTGTTGCCGTCAAGCATTTTCTTGAGCAGATTGATGACTATTTTGTTTGACGCTTCAGCTTGACCATTCTCCTACGGGTAATAGGGAGAGGAAAAAGACTGTCTAATGCCTAGGTTGTCAGAGAAGGATTTGGTATCCACGCTGCTAAACTGTGGCCCATTGTCAGTCACAATAGTCATTGGGAGACCAAATCTGGTTACTATGTTGTCCAAGATAAAATGGCAAACCTGTTGGGATGTGATTTTCCGTAGGGGGACAGCTTCTACCCACTTCGTAAAGTACTCAGTAGCGGTAATGATGAAGCTATGCCCTGCAGAAGATTTTGGCGTGATGGGTCCTATGATGTCCAGTCTCCATCGCTGAAATGGCCATGTTATCTCCGTTGTATGCAATTCTGTGGGCGACACATGAATGAGGTTTGCATGACGCTGACACGTGCCACAAGTTTTAACCTTTGTCAGGCAGTCCCGTTCCATGTGTGGCCAGTAGTATCCTAAGCGTCGGATTTTTAGGACCATAGCCCTTGGTGCTACATGGCCACCACACAGTCCCTCGTGAACTTCGCCGACTATGTGTTGCGCTTGGTCTTTGTCAACG
>MNCI01016492.1:302343-334790 GCA_015680685.1 Gnetum montanum
AGTCAGCGCAGCTACTGTCGTTGTCGCTGCCTTGCCTTTGTCTTTGGCTTTGTTGTGTGCGTTTTTGTAGGCGACATATGCCAGGTCTCTGCTAGCCTCCGCAGCATCTTGGATGCTTCGGACCTGTACGAAGGCCTAATGTATATTGCCAGGGGAAAGATAATACAGCTTAGACTTAATGAAGTCGTTGACTACTGCCTTGAATATAGCCAGTAGATGGGAGTCTGAGATCGGGTCACGGATCTCATTCAAGGTAGCATTCCAACGCTGTATGAACTTTTGGACTAGCTCGAGCGGGTCTTGTTTCACCCCCATAAGCTGTTCCAACGTGACTTCCTGTTTCAGGTTGTATTTGAAACGGGTCACAAATTGAGTCAGCAGATCTTCCAAGGTTGAAATGGAAGAGCGTGGGAGAGCTCTATACCAGTCTAAAGCCTTCCCTGTCAAAGACATCGCGAAGACTCAGATCAAAGTTTGCGGCCACTGTTGTAACAACAAAGATTCAGATCTGAAGGTGGCTAGATGGGTGTTGGGATCTCCCTCTCCATTATACTTGGTAAAATGAGGGAGGGACATCCCCGGTGGCAACGATAGCACGGGGACCGCTGGATTGATCGGATCATCCTGATAGAAGTCCATGATCTGAATGGTATCAGATCCAGCGGTCTTGAGGCGTCGAACCTCTTTGGTAAGCATCTGGATAAGCTGGAAAGCTTGATCTAGACCTGTTAACGGAGGTGTCTGTGCAGTAGGCACAGGAGGTTGGACTGGGCGGGCAGCCTTAGGAAACTGAAATGCAGGAGGTGGTTGGCTAACCGCTGGTGGAGGAGGCTGGGGGGCCTGCGAAGATCACCATCCATCGGTTTGAGACGAGAGGTTAACTGCTGCCTGTTGCGTAGGATAATGGTAAGTATATTGAGGAAACACCTGCAAAAATTATGCCGCAGGTGCGACCGATGGCTGTGCACCATACACCGCAGACGGGTGGTGTTGTGTAGTAGGGTTGATTCATTGACTTGTTGCAGGGTATTGAATAAAGGTCTGCTGTGGTACGGCTGCGGTATTTTGCTGAGTTGGTGGGGGCGGGAACATTTGCGCTGAACGAGTTGTCGGTACAGTGTGAGCTTGTACCTGAGCGATGAAATGGGGTGCGGCGGTTGCCGGGACCACCGCCAGAATACTAATGACCTGTTGGGACGGACCCGCCCCCGGGTTATGGTGCAGTTGTTGTGCTTGCAACCCAGACGGCTGCGCGTTGGCTTGCGGAAAGACAGGGATCTGCGCCTGCACGATCGCGGCTGGGTCAAGAGAGGTTGCCTCTCCGTCAAAAGGGAACACCGGATTTACTTGTGTGTGGGGTGTTAGAGTATGGAACGAATGTTCCGACAGAGCCGCGAATTCGTCCTCTGCCTCTTCCCCATGCTAAGGCTCCACCACGGGTTGTGAAGTTTGGCCTCTGACCATGACCAACTGTGCGATCAATTCGTGTTGTTGTTCAGTCAAGAGGATTATATCGTAGGCCGTCGGCTTAAAATCATAGCCTCGTCGGTGGAGCACCTTAAAGTTTCGCTTCGCCTCTAGCTCGGCTCGACTAAGAGCATGCCTCGCCTGGATCTTGACGCATATGAAATTGTATTCTTCAGGGGTTATAACCGTGAAGATAGGCTCTTTCCCTTGAAGCCTCAATGAACGGCGCAATGGTCCTTGAGGTCCCGTTGCACCAGGAGCGGGTCCTGTGACCACCGTAGGATTCACAGGCGCAACACCCAGATCGGTAGAGACCATGGCGGTTGTGTTTGAGTAAAAAGAATCCATTGATCAATGAAGTCGAGAGTAACTGGTAATCGGATCTAAAAGCAAATGGCTGGCAACAAAAAGCACAAAAGGCTTTCTACCCTGTAGGATTTCAAAGAAATCATCCTTGCGACCGATCTACACCACACGATTGACCGTAGACTTCCCTAGAGGTATTACGTCTATGGTTTAGAGTATGGATCTCTACCAGGGTTACCCAAAATATTCAGATCAGAGCCTGAAGCCCTCCTTCTAGCGCCAGAAAACTGTAACGATGGAAAATGTCGGCAGCTGGAAAATACCGACCGAATTGCCGGCGTACACAGTTTTAACCACGGATCCACGCGAGGGCTATGCTGGAGAAAGCGAATCCGTGGCGCCCTAAACGGTCTTGTCGATCAGACAGGGACTTACGGGTCAGTAAAACAATGTACAGTGCGTAAAAAGAAAGTGATCTGATTCGAGGAGTCGTAAAGCGAGGGGAAAACGATGTAGACGAATTGCAATGGTGACGATGCTAAACACGATGAAAAGAGGTTGACATTAGAGAGGCTCACAGCTTCAAGATCTGCGCTTTGACTTAAAAATGTATATTTCGTATGAGAAATTACACTGGGGAATCCCCGATTACAGGATGTGAAACAAGCACAAAACAACAAGCAAATTGTCTAAACAGAAGTCCGATCTACCTCGTGGGCTAAAGCTGAGATGCAAGACAGGCCAAGCTGACGTCTACCGATCAATTGTTTCTGATTGATAGAGTCTTTTCAGCAGAGCGATTACTCTTGTCACCGGTGCTCAAAGCCAACTGTACTCTGCTTCGGCTGTACGGTGATGATGTCCACGATTGCCAAAGCACTGTTCTCTGTATCTTTGCCCCAAAGTGCTAAGTGCTTTGGTGCTCAGAAATATGCTTTTGCTTCTCTAATTTGCCAACCTCTGTATCTCTGTCAACTGAGGTATTTATGGACCGCGACACTTCACGAAAAAAGTGCAACCCTGATGACGTGGGTCCTGGATATTGTGGGTCCTATTGGTATGACCATTTTAAGTCAGACTGTGACTATGCACAACACGCTCATTTGCGTGTTGTGCGTGTGAGAAGCAGACACATGCTGAGCACGCTTTAATTGCTTTCAGGCTGTATTACGCTCATTCGCGTTGTGTTGCGTGTATGAGCGTAATCTGGTGTAAAAAAAATAAGCTCAACATTGTTTTACACTCACTACGCAACTGCGCGTAACAAAGCGTAAATAATGTACAACTTACGCTCNCGTAAAGACAAGTTAATCATGCGCCATGAGAAAAAGCGTCAAACTGTTGCGCTTCTCTAGACTCTGCCTTTGACTATTTTGGAGCTTATTACGCTCATTACGCTGCCGTGCGTAATAGAGCCTAAACTTGTCCTGGAACAAAGCTAATGCGCGCTCTCACTTGAATTGCAAATCTTTGCCTGAGGCCAACTTGTAATTTTCACGGTGTTTCAAAGGGTACAGTCCACATAGACTTCATGGCAGGGGATCAATTCCCCATGAATGCAACATTCATCATGGTCGAGGAAATGCTCTAGTTTAACTTGATCTTAGGGAGATCATGGTTAGCATAGCTTAGGGTTATCTCCTCACCCATACACCAAGAAATCCATCTACCCTACGTAGGTAGCGAGGTGGTGATCCATGGTGATGAGGTAGCGACACAAGAAATCAACAATGTAGGCATGAAACAGGGCTCAGAGGTTATAACCTCTGAGAATAAAGCACTTGTCACAGCCCATACTAACCATCCGACAGAGGAATTGGCTTAGCAAGCTGGTGCCCAAAATAAAAGCGTGTCAGTTGAGTTGCCCTTCCAAGTAGGGGGCAATGATGTAGATGAAGGCCCTAGCAAAGCATCTTGGCCTTATGTATCGCTCAACTTGTGATGGGTCAAGAAGCAGCTATGCATAGCATAGGAACCTCACTGCTTCTTGCCCAGTTGCCAACCCTTGTACATTTTTTCCCTTCTATTTTGCATCTATGCTAGTTGCTAATTAACCATTTTCCAAATCGTTACCGTATCACCCTTTAACACGCAATAGGCCCCAAATGACCTAAAACTAGCAATGGCCTAAAATGGCCTAAAACTATGTTATGCCACATCCTAAAATGGCCTAAAACTAGCGATGGCCTGAAATGGCCTAAAACTAGTAGGGGCCTGAAATGGCCTAAAACTAGCACAAAAGAGCGAAAGTTTATCATGACATTTAGCACATACACAATGCATAAGTTAGCAAAAAATCAATTCACCTCTTTATTCAAAATTCTTGTCTTTTAGACAATGTTTGCAAAAAATTTACAAAAACTCAGAAAATTTCAAGAAAATCCCCCATGCTATCATGGGTTGTCTCTGCCCGCATCATCTTCACCACTCGCTTCTACATCAATCCCTTCTACATTGCCTTATCTTGCGTTGTCCTCTACCGATACTTCATCCCTTCCCTCTTCAGGCCATGTGCCCTCATCTGGAACCTGCATCATAGAAATGAAGAAATCAGCTAGGGCAACACACAAAAGCTACAACAGAGGATGAACATTAATACAATAGGAAGTAACTAACGTGAGAAGGACTTCTGTCTCTCTAAAAGGGTATCCAATCTAAACTAAGCCCGAGGTAGCACTAGACTTCCTCTTCCATGATGTCCATCCAATGCTTGATGCTAGGTTCAGTGTCTATAGCATCCCTCTCCTTTTTGACGGTCATCCATCCCGGTGGTCCCAGAGAAAAGGAGGCAGTTGTGGTCTCGCCTGTGGAAAGGTCCACTTCCTGTTCACGAGATTTTGTAACCTTTATCTGCTCTTTGAACTTGTCATAGGCCTCAGAAGCATCAATAGCATTTACAAATGCTTTATAGGTAAATGCCTCCACAGCAACAACCCTGTAAAGTTTACGATAGGTGGCATGTTCTAGTTTATACATATGTTTATGGTTCTTTTGGGACTGCCCCCATTCGTAAACTCTTGCACTGTAATCCTTCCAATCATGACACTTCTGGGACAACAAGTCCATTTTCATTCGTTGTTCTATTATTTCGTGGATGGCTTTGTTGTTTTCACATACGACTGTCCAAAATCTGACATGATCTATCACAGTCGTGTTCTAGTCCTTGTTATTGGTATCATGGGCTATGTGAAATTCGTTTCTTGGTTTGAGGTCTTCCACCTCAGTGCTCAGGTCGGCCTTCTCTTTTTTAGCTCTTTGGACCTATTTCCATAGGTCTTCGTTGACGTGCTTGTACTCCCACAAGGAGCGAGCCGAGTGCAAAGCACATTTGCTAACCTCGTTGTATGCACGATGAGACACCTTGGTTACTTTAGGCGGGAATGTAGGCATGACACCAACTTTCAAAGGTCATGGTGGGACCCATTTGAGTTGAGAGCCTGCCATGACATAAAGAGCATATCAACCTCATTTGCGTAGCAAGGTTAGTGAATTCAAGATTTCTAGCATAGCAACATGAGGGCACCTAACACTATGACTTACCCACTTCAGGGTTGATCCGCCTAAGGCAGCTGATCATGTCGTCAAAGATTCCCTGCATAAATATAAACTTATCAAGGATCTCAGCCCATGGTTCCACATGAATCAAAGGGGGTTCTACAACATCAACAATGGCACCTATCATATAACTAAATGTGTCAACAATGACCAAAATGAGCTATGACAGGACGGATATATTGTTAAACTTACCAACGTCCAATTGTAGTTCCCTTTCCTGCTAATGCAACATAATGGTAGTAGCCTTGGAAGAAGTTCCTACCAAGTCTGTATAGGCCTCTTCTTCATGCACTAGTGCCTTTCCTTTTGAGAGACTAGCATCTTTTTTATTCAAGGGGGATTCCTCTTCATCTCCAAAAATGTCCTCCTCATTAGTAGAAGGATTCTACCTAATAACAAGAGCCCCTACCTTAGCGGCAAGAGCTCTTTCCTTCTTGACCGGGGCCCTTCTCTCTAAGATTGGGGCCTCCAAGTTTTTATTTGTCACCCCCATTTAAGGGGCTAACACATCTTCTTTATCTTCTTCCTCTACCAGCCAAAAAATAGGTTACCTTAAAGCAAGTGCTATGCTACACTACGCTGTCTAGCATAGCACAATGCAATCGGGGTTAGCAAAGTAGGCAAAGAAATGAGCATGGGTGGAAGCATTTACCAATGGGGGTTTGCATCCTCTGTAGTTTAAGCCACAATCTCCTTCCCTCTTCTTCTTTAGAGCAGAGGGTTTCCTCAGCCAAAGGAGGCCTCTTTCGCTACAACTTACTAGCCACAGTCTTGGCTATGAGACATTTCCCCTATGACACACTACCGGCTATAGTAGGGGGCATCTCTCCTACGCTATCTTGGCCATGAAAGTTGCAGGCCACTTGATCATTAGTTGTCATGGAAAATGACTTCCCAATTTCTTCTGGGGGATCTTGGGCTTGGGTGGTCCAGAGGACTTGGAAAATTCTTGGTCTAGAAATCTAGTTGCAATTTCACATGATCTAGGCTCCATTCTCATGAACTACCAGAAACACCAAAAACTGCTGCAAGTAGGCTATGTAGAAGGTCTAATGCACATTGAAATGGGACTCCTTCATCTTATGGAGCCCCAAAATTTATTTTTCCAGGACTTTACATAGAAAATTAGCCTATTTTTAGTGGGCCCCTTCCTCCATGACCTTGTGAATTACCCAAGCCTACTCAATCCCAAGGATCTTCCCTTGGGAAAGTAGTTGGGGGAATGTGTGAGCACGAAAGATAGAGTAAACCTCCCTGGTAGGTCTTGCTTTAGGCTTATCCATGGGGAGCCCCTTTCACTCCATAGGAATCCCTAATCACTCCTAAATTCCCTTATTCTAACGGTTCAGCTCCCTCTTACTCTTTGACCCTATGAGGATGTCATCAGCAGAGACACCGAAAAGATCTGTGAATAATTGGTCATTGATTTTAATGACCACCCGTACGCCGTCTATGCGTGCGCAGAAGCGGTCTGCCCTACCAAAAAAGAAGCCAACCAAGGAAAGCATCTTGGTGGCAGGAATGCTCAAGTTCGGGACCAAGAATAGATCCATAAGCCCAGCCTTTTGGATGTTCTAAACCAAGGAGTGCGAGGCCGCATTACATATCCAGCACTAGCTCACATCCACTTCTCCATACTTGAAGTAGATGTTTGCCTCCTGGTTCTCAGTGGTTATCACCGTCACCTCCTGGGGCTTTTTCACCCCTATAGCAGTTTGCACAGAAGCGTTTAGCTTGAAAAAACACAGAGAACCCAAATATTGCAAAGACACTTAAGCATATAGCACTTACTGTTTAGCTTACCAGGTTTGTATGGTAACGGGAACGACAGAAAACTAACTAGGAATTGTTCAATGGTGATCTATTTGAAGGGTGCCCATCCCTCATCCAACCAATCAGACTCCTTGCACCTATCGTAGGGAATGAGGTATAGGTCTGGGTATGTGTGGTACTCACCCCCGCATTGACCAGTCACACCTACACATAGATTCTCAGTAGAAGAGAACTCCTTCAGGGCCAGCCATGTTGTGGTTAGCACACCCACATTATCGTGAAGCGCTTCCTTTTTAATGTAAAATCTAATAAAAAAAACATACTATTATCATTTGGCTAACATAGCAAGCGTCACACAATACAGCAAAACAAGGCTACAAAAGTCACCCTCCAACACAGTAGATGGTCCTTGGTGGGTTTTGGAAGCACATTCCCATATGACACGTAACAAACAACATGTTGTAAATATGGTAGTAGCTATACTTAGGCATACACCAGATCCAAGCCAGACACCTCAAATCTTTGAGAAGTTGATTAGATCCTTCTCCCTACTTACTGCTGATTTTCCCATCCTTCAAAAACCTCAAGACACCCTAGTTTTCCCTAGGAAACAGGGTTTCTATTATGATGGCCACCTCTTCCTCCTCTAAGTATGACCAAATGATCACACTGAAATGTTGGAGGATAAAATTATAAGAACTCCTATTCTCCTTGCCAGAACCAGACCCCCTGCTCTCCCACACGTGTATGGGGAGGATGAACATTGGTCACTTGTTTACTCACGCAACACAGGACCCCTACGATTTCTAGGACAATTAGAGTTGGCCTCAACGCTATATTGCACAACACAACCAACAAATGTTAGCATCATGCCCAAGTGTAATACATACATAGTGTAGTAAGACCTAGCATTTTAGCATATAGCGTAACATAACCCTCTTCCTGCACATAGCGTAGTAAGAATGTGAAAGCAATAGCATAGCAAGAATAGCCTAGCGTAGCAACAAAGCGATTAGCCCTAGCAGAATGATTAGCACTACACCTTGACAAAACACGTGTCACACTGTCACGTCACGCATGGCCAAACCCTCTTGAGGGTCCTACACTATGCCATTTGAAAGCCAAGTAACCTAAATTGACCAAACCCCTACGGTAATGACAACCGTGATGATGGTGGCTTAGGCAACCTTGCATGCAACAATAGCGTAGCGTTGGTACATCCACCATGGCTGAAACAACAACAACAATGGTGTAAAATCCAAGACAAAGACAACACAGTGATAGGAAGCATAGAAAGCCAAAACTAAATTGCAAAAAATAAATAAATTAGAAGTAGAATACAAAAATGATAATAGAAGCATGAGGAAATAGAGGAAGCGTAGTAGCCTACCAGGTCAACAATGTCTCCTCTTGCACCGAGACACACGATTGTGTCACGCACCCTAGGGTTTCTTTGACCTCATTGACCTTAGTGAATACCAAATTTGTGTGTTCCTTCTCAGGAGCCATCATCTTGCTTGCTGATTCCTCCTCGATTGTTGTCTTGAAATTTCCTTACTCTCTACTGATACAATCACTCTATACCCTGCAATTGCTGTGCTCCAAATGTGGGCTCTATGTTGTTATGGTGAGAATGACAAGCTTACCAACATTTAATCCCTATTTATGGCCATAATGGTGGATAAGGGAAACTTGCCATTCTTTCTCTTCGTTTAATGCAGGGTATACTGTGCAGCGTAGCATGCTCGCCATGACATCATAGCATTGTTGGCAATTAAAATAGGAATATATAAGCGAGAGATCTTGGCACACTTCGAGCTAGCTGTTTTCTTTCCCAAAAAACAAAAAAATGCATATTTTTAGTTACCAATCCGAAAAGACATTAAACTAGCAATCTTATCGTAGCTTTGGCTTTAGTGATCTAAAAAGACCTTAAACTAGCATTCCTAGCATAACATTTCATTCTAGTTAATCGTCCAAAAAGACCTTAAACTAGCAGCTTTGATCAGGTACATGTATGCAGTTTGCAATGATGTTAAACTAGCAATTTCACATTTTCACATCAACAGTTTTACATTTTTTAGCAATTTTACATCTCCACGCCTTAGCGGTCTGCCATGACTTTAAACTGGAAAATTTTAATCTTTATATCATACTTCGCTAGTTACATCTCATCGTTGTTTTGCAAATTGTCATTATACACGATTACTAGTGACAGGTGCCTCTTAACTAGACTCTCATTTCATCTTGGTAGGTTGAGCAAAAATTGGAAATCCATCACGATCTCTCCATGCCTTTAGCTTTAGCCAATCCACATGGCAAGCTCACAAGACCATTGAACCCAGACCTAATCGACTGGGGGTCAATCACGGCTAGCATCATAGCATCCTTAGAAACATCCCTAGATTGGCCTGAGCATTTGGTCCAAACCCTAGATCTAGAGGCTAGGGATGTAACTGAGGACCCTCTCGTCGAGACACCTATGACCACGTCCAAGGGAAAAGTAAAAACATTAAAGCTTAGTTCCCTCTTAGATGCGTAGACACATGAAGGTGTGGTCAAAATCCTACAAGACAACATTAAAGTTTTCACATGGTCGTACAACGACATGCCGAGTTTAGATCTAAGGCTAATATAGCACAACATTGTTCTAGACCTGCGCATGAAGGTAGTCAAGTAGAAAGCTTGTAAGGTTAAACCAGAAATTGCACTAGCTATAAGGGATGAAATCACCAAGCTATACCAAGCTAGTTTCATCTGTGCAGTTGATTACTCGAAATGGGGATCCAACATCATTGTGGTTTCTAAGAAAATAGGAGGAATATGAATTTGTATAGACTTCCAGGATCTGAACAAGGTAATGATCAAAGATGATTTTCCACTTCCAAGCATCGATCAACTCATCAACACTATGACTGGTCATGCTCTATTATCCTTCATGGATGGTTTATTCGGCTACAACCAAATTTGAATTAACCCAGAGCATTAGGTAACAACAACCTTCATGATCCCATGGGGTACCTTTTGTTACACCATGATGCCTTTTGGGCTCAAGAACACTAGAGCAACCTACTAGTGAGCCATGACTTACATCTTTAGTGACTACATCCTAGAAACACTAAACGACTATGTGGATGATATAGCGGTCAAGTCCAAAGAGGCCGCTAATCACCCACGTGATCTAAGAATAGTCCTCAAGTATTTTTAAATGCATGATCTGTGCCTTAACCTTAAGAAGTGTGTCTTTGGGGTGAGAACTGGATGCATGTTAGGGTTTATAGTATCGGAGGATGAGATATGGGTGGACTCAACAAAGTTAAGGCCATGGTCAACATGGCACCTCCTATGAACCTTAAGGAATTGCATAGTTTGCAAAGTAGGGTACAGTTCATTTGAAGGTTTATAGAAAAGTTAACTGACAAGTTACACCCCATGCAACATCTTCTAAAGAAAGGGGTTAACTTTGAATGGACAAATTAATGTCAATAAGCCTTTGATGACTTGAAGAAAGAACTTTTGCACCTCACAACTATGCACCTGCCACATAGAGATAAGCCTTTCTTCATCTACCTTGCCACCTCCGACATATCTATTGCAACACTATTATGTCAGAAGCGAGATGAAGAATCTGAGATGCCATTGTATTATCTGAGTCATGCATTAATAGCATATGAGACGAAATACAACAAGGTGGAGAGGAATTACCTTGCCTTAGTATTTGCATTAAAAAAGTGAAGGCATTATCTATTTCACAGTACAATTAACATCATTTTCAAAAGAAACATACTCCATGCTCTCACTAACAACCTGTATGAAAGTAGCAGGATAGCCTGATGGAAAGTAATAACCACAGAATTCAACTTGCACTATGTGAGCCAGTCGTCAATGAAGGGTCAAGCTATAGCGATGCAACTTACAGCCTCACCCGTTGACGACCAGGAAACCATAGATCCTGAATTCCCAGATGAACATGTTAGCACCATCAATGCTATTCCATCGCATCTCAAAGCTACCTTACAGTTAGACAACACCTTGACCGTGTGGAAAGGTAGTGTAGCTACCATCATTAAGTTCCCCTTTGGGAAAATGCATCCTTTTTCTTATCGCTTTACGTTCCCCTATACCAAAAACATGATAGAATACGAGGGACTATTTAGAGGCCTCTTAGCTTCCCGAACACTTTGCATACAATACCTGGCAATTCGCGGTGATTCATAACTAGTTGTGAATCAAATCACCAAAGTCTATGCCTGCAAAGCTATGCATCTGCAACCCTATTGTGACCTAGAAAAAGGCTTGCTCAAACAGTTTGCAACTATGGATGTGCAACACGTGTCATGCAATGAGAACACCGTAGCAGACGCCTTAGTCACCGTTGCACTAAATATTCCACCACACTTATTTGCAAGTCTACTGACCTCAATTGTTGAATGTATTAAGCCCATCACTCAGGTAGGACACGTGGCCTCTATTACTGCCACGGATACCCAGGAGTGGTACGCCAACATTAAAGCCTACCTGCAACACGGCGAATCCCCAAGCAAACTGACATCTGCCTAGAGAGATGCGATCCATAAGCATGCCTAGCAATATACACTCATGGGAAATGATGCCCTATGCAAACGTTCCTATGATGGGATATTGCTGGCATGCATGGGTGAGGAGCAGGCATGGAAGGTGGTTAATGAAGTACATGAGGGACTGTGTGGTGGACACATAGCACCTAGGGCTATGGCTATGAAAATCAGATGCCTAGGGTACTACTGGCCTCATATGGAGTGTGACTGCCTGTCAAAGGTCAAGACGTGTGACCCGTGCCAGAGATACACAAATCTCATACACATTTCACCTATGGAGCTACACCCAATGTAGATCATATGACCTTTCTAGGGATGGGAACTAGATCTCATAGGACCTATCATGCCCAAGTCCTCCTCAGGGCATAGCTTCATCATCACCGCCACTGAGTATTTTACTAAGTGCGTGGAAGCTATCCCCCTAAGGAAGACGACATCTCAATAGGTTTGCCACTTCATCCTAGATAACATTGTGAAAACGTTTGGGCTTCTGATGACTATTGTAATCGACAATGGACCACAATTCCATAGTACAAAAACTTGAACCTTTTGCAGCAATCTAGGCATCAAGAAATCATTCTTCTCCCTATATTACTTGCAGGCAAATGGGTAGGCAAAGGCTACAAATAAGTCCATCATCAACTAGACAAAAAGGATGCTTAGCAATAGCAAGAGGTGGTGGCATGAGAAAATCCTCTATGTTCTATTGGCCTAGAAGATGACATGTAAAACCGCAGCAAGTAAGAATCCTTACAATCTTGTTTATGGATATGAAGCTATGTTGCCTCTTGAGTTGCAAGTACCATCACTCCAAATGATCTTATCTGATGTCATGAGCGAAGCCAAGAACAACGAGTCAAGGATTATCAACCTCGACTCAATAGAGGAGGAGTGTGCATAGACGCTGAGTCGCATAGAGCACTACTAGAGCAAGAAACAACAAAAACACTATTTAGACCTACATCAATGACCAATACAAAAGGGAGAACTTGTCCTCAAAGCTATTCATGAGCATGTGAGTAAATTCTCAGCTAACTGGGAAGGCTCATACATGGTCACCAAAGCCTTTGGGAATGGAGCCTTCAAGCTAGCGGACATGGATGACAACAAATTTGCAAACCCAGTGAATCACTTGTACCTAAAACAATACTACATCTAAGCACATGAAGCAAACAAGCGACCATTCACTATGACGTAAAACTGAAAAAGGTGAGCAAACATCTACTACGATGTTAAACTAGCACAGCTTCACCAACATCCACTATGATGTAAAACTGGCACAAATCGTTTGCTACAATGTAAAACTGGCAACAAACATCCGCTATGATGTAAAACTGGCACAGATCATCCACTATGATGTAATACTGGCATAGCACATCTGCTATGATGTTAAACTAGCACACATGGTCTACCAGGACCTTAAACTGGGTTCGCAGCATGTCCCCAACATGCATCTACACCAAGTACACATCAAGCAAGCATGCATAGTGCTTACATGGGGTCGGATGTTGCAGTTCTAGAATGTAATTCACGATGCAATGAGAACATGATCTGGAACATATGCAGCATCGCCACTCCTGGCACCTTGCTAATCCCCTAGAGATGTTGTATGACATCTCACTGATCCCCCAGACCTACCATTCCCATGGCCCTCACCCTGATGGTAGTTCCTTGGTCAGTACCTACTACTAGAGTTCCAGTAGTATTGTGGCCCAGCCATAATATTGTTACCCTCCAACCTCCTACCAACATCTGGGCTCAAGCGACGTTTAGCTATGTGGTAGTTGATCCCATAGCTGAACTGAGAATGCATGCATTTGATAGGGATTTAAGAGCATCCGCACTCACAACAACTCCCTGCTCCTTTGGTGCTAGCCCCTCCATGCTGATGCTGCCAAGGCCACTATTGGCCTTTCTACTTTGAAAACCATGCACCAGAAAAGGTGTCTAAGAGCTTCAACAATGTCTACAGTAAGCAAGAACTTTGTCCATGTTTTGCATCATGGCTGTTTCTGATAGTTCACTCTCTGTCATGTTCATAGGATGCGATCGAGAGTGCATCTCACCATGGCAGCAAATGCTACAGTGTTGCGAAGTGACTATCTAGATTAGCTTGGCTACCTTCAGAGTGCACATCCTATCCTACCTTACAAGCTCCTTCCCTTTACCTTACTCCTTGCATCCGTAATTCCCATTCGCTTCCCTCTCAAAAAACCAATGCAACACTCTCAAGCACAGCTAGCAACGTCTTGACAATCACCACATAACAATGTTAGTGTTTTGTCTTCCATGGTATTTCATATTCTTTATCAACATCTCTTAGGTCCATCCTCTAGACGTCAACAAAGAGGGGCTAATGAAACACCCCAAATCTTTAAGGCATCCTTGCTTCACCAGGTCTTTGCAATACAGGCGGTGTCATGACACTTCGACAAGAAGTGGATGTTTTGAGTTTAGGCTATACAGTTTGGAAAATTTTTTAGCTGGGTAATTCGTCCATTTAACAGCCTACTTAGAAATGATATGGAGAGTTTTTGGTGATGCTCAAAATGCGTAAACAGTTTGGCAAGTTTTCTAGTCAAGGATTTTGCTACGCTACGCCACGCTATATAGCATACCAGGCTTCAGGAGACAATTGTTCAAATAGTCAACCATAAATTGTTGCAAGACAAGGTGCTATGCTACACTACACAGCATAGCACAACATAGCGAGAGCAAGATAGGAAGGCTTGGCTTACTTGGTGATTTTCAATCGCACTAAGCTAGCGCTGATGGCCTTTGAAAATAGTTGCTTCACTCAACTCCAAGTCCTTCAGCAACTGCTCCTTCACCAAAAAGCAACAAACTTAGCAAAAATTAGGCCATGTGGATTGATACAATACGCTATGCTACGTAGTTTAGCATAGCGTAGAAACTCTACAAGAATAACAAAAGGCATCTCAAAGGGTGGGACCAGCAATTTCACAAGCTTCACAGTGCAAGAGGCAAAGTTTGCAGATTGGCGACGTTTTTGAAACTAAGGCCAGCTACTATGCTATGCTATACTATGTAGCGTAGCGTAGCATAGCAAGTATGCAATAAGTAGTTGGAGCACTTCAAAGCTTTCTGACACATGCAGTAGGATGCAACGCAATTTTTTGCCTCAAACTGGTGGCTACGCTCTGCTACGCTGCATAGCATAGCACAGCATAACAAGTTGCCATGCTATGCCTGCATGCTATGTTACAAAGCATGGCATGGTGTACCAAATCGTTATGCCACACCAATGCACTTCACGTAATTGCACCATTGTCACACATCTCCAAACTATGACGATGCAATTACAGCATGGCATGTTTACAATTACAGCATGGTATGCTCATCCAACAGTCATGCATGTCTATGCAACACAGAAAAGTTAATGCAGGCCCAGGACATGTGGCATCCAAACTGTACATTTCACATGCCCTTGGCCCTATAAATACCCCAATGAGTGATGCTCAAAGGGTCGAATGGCTGGCAAGTGAATTGGTTGGCAAGCAAGAAAAAAGTTAGCATTGCATTCCTGAGCATTATAAACATCTTGTTTGACACTGCAAACAGTTGGTGCTCTCACTTGGCATTCTATTATGCTCTTTCCTACAAGCCCCATAGCATTTTTCGTTGTTGACCCCTGAGTCCGCATTCAGGAATACAACTATCTTATTCTAAACATCTTGGTTACTCTTGGGATCTCTGCGCCTCCCAGTCTCGCACAACAAATTTTATCCACCTTGATAGAGTGAAGTCATGTTCTTGAAGTAGTGCATTTTTCTAACTACATTTTACTTTTTTTTCTTACTTATCATTGCATTTTTACATTGTTTTCTACTCCTTTACATTTAAGAATCATTATTCTATATTGCAAATCTCATTTCTAAATTATCCGTTTATGAAAGGTTATTTTAACATCGACTAAGTCCTTGTCTGATCGACCAGACCATTCAAGGCACCCCAGTTTTTCTTTATCTAGCATGGCCCTCATGTGGATCTAGGGTCAACACTATCATGACTGATGACCTCTCGGTGTTTTCCAGCCACCAAAATTTTTAGTTTCTATAGATAGTAAGAAAAGGCACATTGAGACCATGATTTTGATGCCTATGATGCCCTCTGCTACCCCTTCATTCATGGCATCACATCTCTCTTAAATGTCTACACCCATGGTCTTACCTTGCTCAATGATCCCTTTGATCATTTCAGTCTCATCAGTTACCTTCATCATAGTCACACCCTTTGTAGTTGTGGTCAAATCTAGAAGAAAAAAAAGGATGATGACAAAGGTGAAGAGGAAGGAGGACTACCATCATCATGATGCATGCTACCCCCTCTTCTATTATTATGACCACAATCACAATCTTGCTTTTGTTCACATCCTTGCCTTGACCCACCTCTTTGGATCCTTCTTTGTCATTGGATCCATTCTTACTAGAACTAGGATTGTGAATTATGGACTACAAGTTTTGGTTTTGACCTCCTTCACCAAAGTCAAAGAGAGGAATTTCACTGAATGAAAAATACCTAAAGAAAAATTCCCCACCATCTTTTTGGTACAACAGAAATGGAAAATCATTGAATCCTTTTTCCTTCACAAATTCATGATGCTATTCTGACTGGTAATCCCTGAGATGTTGTGCATTAGTGGGATGATAATCCTAGGCATCAGTATCTTGCACAACATACTCATCATGAAGTTCTTGGAGACCTAGATGAATAAGCATTTGTTAAAGCATTGTAAGAATAGATTGATTTGGTGGAAACACAATGTTTCCCTCAATATCATGCCACCACAGCTATTCATCCTAGTGTAGGAAAAAGGTGAAATTGAATACATACTCATTAGGATGAGCATATATCACTCGATATTGTTTGGGCATCGATTGATGTACACTGTCAGACTTAGGCAGAGAATAGCTCTGTTGAGAAGAAGACATTTTATGCTTGGAAGTAAAAATTGTAGTGTGCTTCTAAATATTTTTGTAGTTATTTTTTAAAGTATGATATGACTCTAAGGTTTGTTTCAATGATTTGAATAATTTTTCATTAGTCCTAGATAGCACATGTAACAACTAAAAGGTCCCCAGCAATGGTGCCAATGATGAGCATTGAGGTAACCTTACAGCCAATCATACAAATCACAAGTGTTCTTAAGTGCATTAGTTTCAAGGAAGTGAAATCTAATTAAAACGATTATTATCTTCATAGTTCCACTTGTGAGGTACAAGTATGTGATTAAGTGCAACTAATGTGTGTGATTTTTATCATTTTATATTTTATAAGTTTGATCACCTACAATTAGAATGAGAGGTAGAGAAATTTAAGATCTAATTTGTCTACTACATGACTAGCCTAACACAAGTACTCATTTCCACTCTCCAGACACATCCTAGATGCATGTAGCATTGCTAGATTATCAATCGTTAAGCATTTTTGGGTTAACTAGTGCTATACGTATGTTCTAAGTGGTTGTACTTGTGTTCATTAACTAAAAATTAATTTCTTAATGAAAATGCATTAAAGGAAACATTACTCTATTCTCAGTGCTATAAGAATTATCATAAGGGTTTGTTTTTATTCCTATCACACATTTGTGCTTAGGTGCATCAGTTCTCGAACATAGATTCATACATAGTTAGACTCCTATTATGGGCACTCAAAAAATATTCTAACTCTAAAGAAAAAAAAATATGTGAAAATAATCTCCCAAACTATGAGCCCAAGCTCTATATTTATAGGCCAACATATACTCCATAATATTGGATATTTGATGTCGCATCTTGGGATCCAATATCTTGTATCCTATATTGAGGCTCCAATATTAGATCTAGTTAAAACATGATTCATCACACCCCCATGACTAAATGAAAACTCATCCTTAAGTGAAAAAGAGGAGGAACAAGTTCCCTACAAAATATTGGGTACGTATGGGATTATTGACTAACATATAAACTAACTCAGATAGAACAAATAGACTTCTAGGTACCGAAGTGTATGGATTTACAATCATTTATAAAATTGGGTGTTCATAAAAAAAATAAGTGAACACCTTAGACAAAACTAACATCCACTTCTCTAGTAGCTGAAGAGTAGGGAAGAAGATTCAATGATCATGTAGCATCCTTTTCACATGGTGCTACTACTGCTACTTCCTTTGTGAAGACAATCCTACTTTCAGTCCACATGTTTCATCCATGCTTCTTACAACAATCACAAAAAAATCATGGATTAGTATGTAATATGTAACATATAGCTTTGAAGTTATTTGTCTCATCAGTGGTAACACTTGGCTAGGTTATGATTATGGTGGATTGATTCCATTAGTAGTGTTAGTGGGAAGATTGAAAAATAGGGTAACCTAAATAAGAAGTCCATTAAATTTGAAAACGTTCTACATAAGGAAATATTTGGAGGATGTAAGAATTCACAATAATAAAAAATAAAGTTCATTGAAATTTGTTTTGAAGATATGCACAACTGGATGTCATTGATGAGGTAAACAAAAGGATTTGATTGTAGAGTGCCTAAGGATAAACAACCTAAGTAACCCAATCCAAAGATGTGCAAGTGGGTCCTTCCCAAAGAAAGCATAGGCCTTTTATGCCCTTGCATAACTTGAAACCATGGAGTCCATGGGTGATTAATGATTATAAAAAGTTAATTACAAAAACCTGGAAGAAACTACATAACAATTTTGACACTTCAAACTAGGAGAACATGAAATTGGTAGTGAGGTGAGACATGGGAAGCATAGGTGGAAGAGAGAGAGAGAGAGTGAAATAGAGTTTCTGATTAAGGTTACATGAAGTCCCTTATGAATTTTGTGCTTAAATGACTAGATAAAATCCATCACTAGTCTAGACCAAAACAAACCACATTCAGTGACTTTGCATTACCATTCAAAGACTAGTCCACCCCCTTATATCATCCCCACCCACCTTCCCNAGGAAGGGCCTTAGTTAGAGGGGACCTTCAGGCATGGATAACATGTATTTCTAGTTCCATAACCAGTGCTTTTAGCACATTTATTTTATCTAAAATCTACGCTTTGAATTCCCATCATTTTTTTATTTTGTTCTTTTTTTTTTGAATGAGAACCACACCATGCAAAGACTTATTCAACTTTCTTTTATTGGTTGACATAGTATGATAAGAAATTCATGAAAATACACATGCATCCAAGTAGGAAAGCACAAAGAATACCAAATTCCCTTGAAATTACATCCTATTCAAACCTTTGAATCCTTTTCAAATTTAGAAACTACCAAATTTAGAAATTCATTATAGTTTTATTAATGAAAAAGGGACTGCACATTTCCAGAATAAGGAAAATCATAGACTTTGTAAATGTGTGGATGTTGTGGACTCACTGTCTATTGCATGGGAAAGAAACCATGTTCTAATCATTAGTAACAAAATTCAAATATAGAATCTAGAATGAATAATCAAATAAATTAATAGTACATACCACCATTAAGTAACAAATTACCATTGTGCCTGGCTCTTATTAAAAAAAAGTTAGAAAATCACACTAGAATAAAAAAAGTATAAAGGAAAGTGTAAAATATTCAAGAAATATCAAATGTGTTAACAATGCTATAAAACAAAAATTTTGAAAAATTAATGATGAATTGCAATATCATGGTCACGATATCACATCTACGATATCAGGTCACAATATCGGAGCCTACTAAGCAATATTGGTTATCTGATGTTGGAGCTTGTCTCATTGCCCATAGATAAGAGGTGGGCGCACTTGGTTTGGAAATAGGTTAATTTAGTCTCTTAGTCCCTTACCCAAACTCTTGCACTTTTCCCTTCTCAAAGTTAAAATTATTTCTGAGTGCCTGCAGTAGAAGTCATAAAGTGAACGAATCTTTATTCGAGCATTGTGTACCTAAGCACACCTTGTGGCTGGAAATAAAGATGAACTTTGTGATAACCCTTGCAGCATTGAGAATAGAATATCTCTTACCCTTCATGTTATTTATAGTTATTTAATGCTTTCTTTAGTTAATTAATGTTTTCTCTCTCACCCTGTTAATTCTCCCAAGTAAGCACACTCAATATGACCACTTCAAACATGCATGGAACACTTGGTAACCTAGTAATGATTAGCATTTAGTAATCCCAGTAGTGCTACACTAGTTTAGGATGTGTACAGCAAGTGGGAATGGATGCTGGTGTTAGGACTAGTTAGAGCATAGTTGTTTAGTTAAATTAATTTTTTTACCTAATTATTTCACTTCTCCCTTTTTAGTACCAAAGCAGAAAACATAAAAATAAATAAAAATAATATACCTCAAGTTTACTTAACCATACAATTGTGGTATACAAGTGATCTTGGGAAGACAATGATTAACTAACCCATCCTTGTTCTGTAAAGGTGCATAAGCACTTAGTTCTTGAAATTCAACCAGATTGTGCATGGATGCTCGTATTCGTATGGTTGAGCATAGGGATACCTCGCCACTCATCATTGGCACTGTTGCTGGGGACTTTGTTGTTTGTGTGCTAAATAGAACTTAGGAAATCTTCCCATTGTTGGAATGAATCCTTAGGGTTGGTTATTTTAAAATTATTAGAAAAGAGGAGAAAAGTGTTGCACACTAAAGAATTAATCATGTCACCTTCTTCTTATGAGATTGTTTCACTACCTAGGTCTGACACAATGAACAATTGGAGGCATAGTACACATGATGACCTGCCAGTGCCACAATAATTTTGTGTGGTATACATTCATCTCGATGAGTATATACCAAACTTTATCTTTATCCTCCACTAGGATGAACAACTACGTTGACGTGATTTAGAAGGTAACATACTGTTATCTCTAGATTGTTTAATCCCAAGCATGCTTCTTCCTGCTCTCACACAAATTAGTATGCAGCACTTATAGGCAAAGTACATTGTGCATGAATACAACTTAAGAGAGTATTGACCCATGGAGGCACAACATCAAAGGGACTTACAACAAGAGAGACATCATAAATCTATGAAAGGGAAGTGATCGTTGGATGTCCCATATGTCATAGGTTAAAATGAGGGTGGTGAACCTACTTCAGGAGGTCTTCCACACAATGATGTTCCTCTTGTTGACTTCAGTCAAGGAGTTGTCTATTAGAATCTTCACTCAACTATCCATAACCCAGATTCTGGTACCGATGGACACAAAGGATCCAAAAAGGAACATAAACACATGGCAAAGATGGACATTCTGATCATAACCGCAATCAAGGCCATGACCACTGAATAGAAGGAAGCAGGCATCATCATGGTGATAGTCCTCCTCTCTCTTCACCTCCATCATCTCCTTCCCCCTCTCCTTTAGGATCGGAACATAGTTGTAGAGGTAAAGACTTTGAAGATAATGGTAGGTGAAATAGGAATAATAGACAAAATAGTCAAGAAAGGGAATGAGGGCATTCTAGAGAAACACACCATGAAAGGAGGGAGAGTAGGGAACAACATAGGCATCATAGACATCATAGAGAATATAATCACAATGAACCCCTACTCACTACCCAAAGTATGCTAAATATAACTGAGGCTGTTAGAATCCCAACAAGGCACCAAAAAGATAACAGGATCAAAAGATTGGACATGAACAATATCCCATGATTTGAAGGGGGATACAATGCTGATCCTCAAAATCATTTACAAGCATTTCATGATGCATGTGCCTTATAAAATATAGAAAAAAAGTGGTAAAAACTCAGGTTTTTTCCATGAACACTAATCAAGAAAGCATAAAGTTGATACCAGCCCTTAGAACTGGAGTCTATTCACTGATGGAGTACCATGTTAGAACTGTTCAATGAGAAGTATCAAATGTACTCCTGAGTGTCCAACCTACAAAAGCAAATTCAAGGATGGAAACAAGGAGGACATCATCACCACTATTTATGGGTGGTTGTATCCATTTGACTTCCTAGTGATTCAAGTTAACAATGGAAAGGGGGACTTCCCAATCATAATGGAAAGAGCATGGTTAAGCACAATTGATGTACACCTAGGAATACATTATCTTTCCCTAGAAATATCAAAGGAAAACAAATTTGGAAATATCGAGTAGAAGAAAGTTCCATGCATTGCATATAATGACACAAGGTGTAATTGCATGTAGAAGACCTGGTTTGTACAACATTTAACATTGCCTCCATGCAACCAGTGTGGACAAGTAACCAATATACAAAGATTCCTGTATGCAACAACCAAAAGATAGGAAGGCACCCAATGGCTAACAGTTGACCAAGAGAGAAATTCAACTATATGCATGGAACCAATTGAGGGTTTGACTTGCACTTACATTGATAACATAGATACATTAGAGTAAGTCCATCATCAAATTCCACGTCTCGACATTGAAAGTATCAACTGGGAGAAGTTGGAAATCCCTAACAACTTTAAGAAAGATCCCCTTGAGTTAAAACCATTACCCATCGGTATGGAGTATACATTTCTTAAAAATGGAAAATCTGTAATTATTAATGCTAAGCTCGCTCCTCAACAAAAAGAGAGACCACTGGAAATGGTAAAAAAATGGTCAAAAGCCTTTACATGGTCATATCTTGAATTAATTGGAATAGACCCTAGGATATGCTATCATAGAATGTACACTGACCCCTCCATGAAGCCTCACCGACAACCATAAAGGCGATTAAATCCAAAGCTGAAGAAAGATATTATAGAAGAAATTGAACAACTTCTAAAAGTTGGGTTCATTTACCCCATTGCTGATAGTGAATGGGTTAGTCCCTTAGTTATTGTGCCCAAAAAGGGAGGTAAATGAAGGGTGTGTATAGAATTTAGGCTACTGAACATGGTAACATTCAAAGACCACTTTCCATTTCCATTTGTCAAACAAGTCCTAGACACCATTGCAAGGCATTGCTACTAGAGTTTTCTAAATAGGCACAATGGATACAACCAAATCCAAATAGCACCAGAAGACCAAGCCAAGACTACGTTTAGAATTCCTTGGGGGACATTTGCATACATACAGATGTCGTTTGGCTTATGTAATGCCCCTGCAATGTTTCAACATTTGGTTCTAAGTATCTTTTAGCAGCAAATAGGGAATGGTGTAGAGGACTTCATGGATAATTTATCCACCTATGGAGTAGACTTTGATCAAGCATTGGACCTATTAGAGCAAGTACTAAAATGATGTGTTGAAACCAATTTAAGGATCAACTAGTAAAAAGGGCATTTAATGGTCCAAGAAGGCATAGTATTAGGTTATAAGATTTCACAAATAGGGATAGAGGTATACCCTAAAAAGTATACCATGAAAAGATTAAATTCATCCAAGGAATCACATGCCAACTTGAAACTATAAAAGACAATCGATCATTCCTTTTACACATTGGCTATTATAGAATATTCATTGAGAACTTTTCAAAGGTTGCAAAATCATTGGTTAAACTAATGAAAACGGATGTACCCTTTGATTGGACTAGGGAATGTGAACTAGCTTTTCAAACTTGAAGCAGAAGCTTGTAGAAACACCTATTCTAAAACCTCCTGACTGAAACACCGTAGAAATTGCGAATCGGCCTTAGGCGAAGATTCACGATTTGGGCAAAAGTTCGAGACAGAAATTCAGAAGACAGAGCAGGGCAAAGAGGCATGCAGTATCAAGTCTCCAAGTTCCTTACAGATTTCAATCTCACCGTGTTTTCTTTCTTTATGCTACATTACGCAACATAGCGTAGTGTCGCTCAGCGTAACTCTATTTAACGTAGCCCACTAGTAGAAAGTAACTTACTTCGACAATTTTGACAAAGTTTAGACTTGTCACATATTCTGCTAAGTCTTTTGTTCCAGACCAAGTTTATGCTCCATTATGCAGAGTAGCGTAACGAGCTCCAAGAAAAGCAAAGTCAGAGTGAAAGGAAGCATGGCAAATCGATCTCTTCTTTTTGCAGATTGGTCGCTTTACACTCATTATGCTACGTAGCATTGATAAGCATAATTTATTGTAAAGTTGATCATTTTTACGCTCTATTACGCTTCGTGGTGTGAATGAGTGTAAAATAGCTTGAATCAACTACTTACATGCTTTATTGCGCTCCGCTACACAACGAAGTGTAAACAAGTGTAATACAGCGTAAAACTGGCTGAAGCAGTACCAGATACGCATCTGCTATCCACACGCACAATACGCCGATGAGCGTATTGTGCATAATCACGGAGTAGCTTTAGCAGAAGTGGTCGATAGAGTAATTTGCTCCCCTTCCCAAAACGTGACGCGACGTGGCCAATTTCAACATAAAGTTTACCAAGTCAATGGTATTTTGAAGGTTCGGGACATGTGTCATCAGGGCCATGCTTTCTCCATATGTTGTCGAACTTATAAATACTCTAGTTGGTGAAGAAACAAAGGATCCCGCATCTTTAACTTTTGGCAGCATCATCTTTTAGTAGAGAAAGAAGACATTTTGTTAGAGCATTGGCAGCAGGAGTGATCAGTCCTTTGGTGAAGACACAGCTCTCTCCATTGGCAATCATTGGCAGTTTTGAGCAGAGACTACCCAAGGCAAGAGGAGCAGATCAGAGATCAAAAGATCATCTGGTGCAGTTTGCAAGTTTTATTGATCAGAAACAGTTGATCGATAGATGTCAGAGCTTGACCTTCCTTGCATCCCATCTCTAGCTTACGAGGTAGATCGAACTCCATTCTGTACTCCTTGTTGAACAGTTTTCTTGTTATTTTGTGTATGCTTCGCACAAGATAAGCAGAGCTTTTCCATTGGAAATTTGCATACAATATACCCATTTTTCGGGTCAAAGTACAGATCTTGGAATTGTGCATTTTTCTTAAATCCGATCCTTCTTGTCGTGTTGACGTTGTTGTTATCTACATTATTTTCTTCTTCTTTGGTGATTCATCTAATCAGATTCTTCCACGGAATATCTACAATATTCGTCGATTTACTGATTGAGTATGTCCCTGTCTGATCGACGAGACCGTTCAGGGCACTGCGGATTTGTTTTCTCTAGCACAGCCCTCACACGAACCCGTGGTTAAGACTGTGTACATGGATTTTTGTTTGGTATTTTCCAACTACCAACATTTTCTGTCGTTACAGTTTTCTGGCGCTAGAAGGAGGGCCTAGGCTCCGATTCATATTTCTGACAGGTAGCCCTATAAGCAATCTGTACCTGTATCTCTAAAAACGTAAATGTAATACCCCTAGGGAAGTTTACGAAAAAATCGTATGGTGTAGATCAGTCACTGTAATGATTCCTTTGGAATCCTACAGGGTAAAGAGCCTAATCGTGATCTTCTTTGTCCATCGCCTTTTAGATCCAGTCGCTTATTGTCACTGATTTATCTGATCAATGGATTCTACATACGTAACCATAGCCACCATGACCACTACCGATTTGGGTGCCACATCTATGAATCCCATCGCCGCCACCGGGCCAGCTTCTGGTGTTATAGGACCTTAGGGACCATCGCGCCATTCATTAAGATTATAGGGAAAAGACCTTGTATTCACCATCGTGATTCCTGAAGAATATAATTTTACTTGCGTCAAGATCCAAGCAAAGCTTGCTCTTAGCCGAGCCGAGATCAAAGCGAAACGAAATTTTGAGTTGGTCCACAGAGGGGGTCAAGATTTTACCCCCACCACTTAGGACATTATCCCCCTAACTAACGATTATCATGAAATCCTGACCCAACTGGTCATGGCTAAGAGTCAGGCTATGCGATCCATGCTAGAACCTCAGAACGGGGAGGAGGAAGATGAACTCGCAGCCCAGTCTGAACATTCGTATCATACTCTTAGTCCCCATACGTACATAAATCCCCTATTTCCTCTCGCAGGAGAAGCCGCCCACCTTAATCCAGCCATGACCACCCAAGCCCACATTCCTATCATCCCATAGGTCACTACGTAATCATCAGTCCTGCAGGTGCAAATACCATCCCAAAACAACATGGGGCCAGCCTCATCACCATGTGTAATCAATATTCCGTTGATGGTACTGACATCCACCGCACCCTATTACATCCCCCAAGTGCAACATCATGCCATGCCTACGACCCACCTGACACAAAATCTAGTGCAAACCTTTTTGTTGCCGCCCCCTGCAAGGCAATCCACTGTTCAGTCATAGCAATCCATTCAACAGCCCACGGCTGGTCAGTGGATCCCGCCCATCTCACATAATCAACCCGCGTTATACAGTGCGTAAGCCTTAGTCGCACCCACCACGCATGTCTCACAATACCCTTACAATCTTCCTACGCACCCGGCAACAGCTAATCCCTCTGCTCAGCCTGGTGGGTGGTGGTTTCCACAGGCAGCTCCATCCACGGGGATAGTCCCTACTGCACCACCTGTCAGCCAAGCCATCGCCACATTTCCATTCCCTAGTACAAGTCTTCCTGTCCAACCCCCGGCTCCTCCTACGCAGACTTCTTCATCACCAAGTCTAGACCAACCCTTTTTACTCATCTAGACCCTTACTGAGGAAGTCAAACGCCTTAAAGCTACTGGCTCTGATACCATACAGATCATGGATTTTTATCAGGATGATCCCATCAGTCCAGCATTTTACCAAATATAATGGGGAAGGTGATTCCAACGTCCACCTGGTCGCCTTTAGGTCTGAATCCTTGCTATTACAACAATGGCCACATACTATTATACGTGTCTTTGCAATGTCTTTGGCAGGTAAGGCTTTGGATTGGTATCAAGCCCTCCCTCATTCCTCCATCTCAAGCTTGGAAGAATTTCTGACACAATTTGTGACTCGTTTTAAGTACAATTTAAAACCAGAGGTCACATTGGAGTAGCTCATGGGGGTGAAACAAGACCCACTCGAGTTGGTCCAAAAGTTTATACAATGATGGAGTGCCACTCTAAACGAAATCCGTGAACCTATCGCGAAAGCCCACTTGCTAGCTATCTTCAAAGGAGTGGTTAATGACTTCATCAGGTCTAAGCTGTATTACCTTGCCCCTAGCACCTTGAGTCAGGCTTTTTCCCAAACTAGGAGCATCCAGGATGCTGCAGAGGCTAGCAAAGACCCAGCGTATGTAGCCTATAAAAACGCTAACAACAAGGGTAAGGAAAAAGATAAAGCAACAACAATGACGGTAGTTGAGTTGGCTGAAGGCGCTAAGGACAAGGATAAGAAAGCACCCGCAGCGTCCCCCGAGACCACAGCTAGCGCAAGCAACACTGGTCAGGACATACCTGCCCCCGAAAAGCCCTCCCAGCCAAAGCCAAACTTTGAGCGTAAAGATCACTCAAAGTATACAGCCCTGCCTATAAAACATTCGGAACTGTTGAAACAATTGTTAGGGGCTGGATACATTCAGAATAAGAAGGTATCTGAAGAAGCTCTCCAACGTCATAGGTGTCATTGTGAATTGCTGAAGAACCCTTCTTTAAACTTGCCCAACGAACCACCAGTGCCGAGGTCTTTTAGTCTGGACCGTTTCTGTGACTACCACCAGTTGTGTGGTTATGACACAGATTATTGCTGGGCAGTGAAAGACGACATTCAACGCATGATTGAAGATGGTTCTCTAAACCTAGACGGCAATAGTCCAACTCGTCCCGAAAACTAGGCGTTGGATGTGTACAAGGACCTGTTAAATGCAAATAACGCACCGTACACAATCAACATGGTAATTACGGATAGTGAAGGAAAGGTTTCGCCTAAGCAGCCCTTCATTTTACGCGTACCTACTACTTCACCCCAGGGGGCAAGCTCTTCATCGGTAGCTAGTGGTGTCTCGAGGCCACCGTTTGTTATCTGGGCGTCCTCGCCAGCTTTAACTCAGCCTCGCGCTAACAGTAAAGCCGAGGCCATGTCTGCGCCTACCCCTAAGGCACCTTTCATCCTTAGGGTACGAAAACCACCAGCTGCTCCTTTTACATAGGGGCAAGCTTCTAGCCATCACCATCAATCACCACCAAATAAAAAAAAGGAAGGAGATGCATCAGTCAATGCCACCAAAAACCCTACTATGCTAGGCTTCCCTAAGCCTAGGCCCTTGGCCTCTATCCCTGCGCCTATGCCTTCTGGGTAAGACAAAGGTATAGAAATGCAGTCACCTACCCTCGACAGGAAGAAACACAACTCTTCGACTGACGCTATTCCACCTCGGGAGATTCGTCTCTTAGGGCGAATGGAAGAAGACAGAGGGGATAAACAACCCAGCCAAGATCGGGACCTCCTCGATGCATTTACGTAGGTCAAGCAAGCTCTAAAATAGAAGAACACAACGTTGAGCCTTTATGATCTGCTCATGACATCTCAAAAACATTATGAGGCTATGGTTTGCATGCTGACATCCATACCAGTGGATAAAAGCTTACCAGCAGAAGAGGAAGCAATACATGCTGTCATGCTTTCCCCCACTACTGAGCAACCTAAACCAACCCCTCTAACCTTTCATGATAAATCCATCAAAGATGATCTAGAGAAAGGTCAAGTAACGACAGAACCCATGTTTATCACCATTCGGGTCGGTCAATATTGGATCCGGAGGGTGCACGTTGACGATGGCGCGGCTGCAAATGTCATCCTTTATCCTATAGTGGATAAGTTGGGCCTGGTTGACCAGGTCATTCCTACAATGACATCGTGCCTGAAGTCATTCAACGAGGCACGGGTGCAAGTCAAGGGGATGGTGCGTATTGAATTTGTGACAGGGGATCAATTCCCAACAGACGCCACATTTCTTGTTGTCGAGGAGATGCCCGGTTTCAACCTGATCCTGGGGAGGTCCTGGCTAGCCCAACTTAGGGCAGTTTCATCACCAATACATCAAGAGATTCAGCTCCCTTACACAGGGGGATAAGTTGTAATACATGGTGATGAAACATCCCCTAGGACTGTCAACAACGTAGAGGAGGAACGGGGTTCAGAGATCGAGATGCCCGAGAACCAAACTCATGTCCGAACTCCCGAACAAACCGAAACGAATGATGACAGCCTAGCCTGGGCCGACCTAACATTTTAGGAAGATGGTATGGAGGAGTTAGATCACAAATCTCCCCACCCTTATGCATCACTAAATGTAAAGACCATCAAGAAACAATTGCGAATTAGCGATTGATCTGAGCGACATTTACGCACATCATCATACTTCCACTAGTTTTCCGCTTACACTTATTAGATTCGATTGACACTTTACTTTAATATACATACATATACTTATGCTTTTTGTCTATTACGCTATTTATATTCCTCGTTTTACGTCATTTACGCTCCTTGATTTCTACTAGTCATATTAGCACAGTTACGCAGGTATGTACATCTTTATCAATTACACTTCCACACTTATGAAGATGGCCCACAATGGCCTAAAACTAGAGACGGCCCACAATGGCCTTAAACTAGTAATTCCATTCCACAGTAACGCAACCTAGTCAAAGTTTTTAACAACCCTTCTTACACTTTGCGTAAATCAAGACATAAAACTAATAAAGACATAAAAATAAATAAAATTTAAAATCATACAAAAAATCTCATGATTAATCTTGCCAACATTCATATAGCCATTGTTCAGTTTCATCAATAAAATTATGTGTTAATCATAATTACGCATCCCCCCTGGTACCACTGTCACCCATATCCCTTAGGTCTACCTCTAAGCCTAAGAAATCATCCTCAAGTGGGCCATCCCTTCTAGAAGGTATTCCTTTATGAGGAATATCATCTTCACGAGGTCCTTGCTCTAATGCTGGCTCCTCAAGAGGACGGTCTACATCATTACGCTCTTCTTCCTGTACTTGCTCATCATTCTGTTTGCCTTCTTCATCCACTCCTTGTACCTATATACAGTAAATACATAAGGAAAATCCGTAATAGGATAAATCAGAAAATTTAAAGTCAATAACACCCAAACTTACTCGTGATGGTCCTGCTTCTGCAGGAAAGGGGAGCTGATCTAAACCGACCCATAGGTGCTGCATAATTTCATCTTCAGTTAATTTAGACCATACACCATTCCCCAGATCAGTTCCAGCCTTCACCTTCCCTTTCTCCACACTAGTCCATCGAGGTGGTTCAGGGAAGAAGGTAGGGACTGTAGTCTCGCCCCCAGGGAGAGCAATCTCTCTTTCCAGGGACGCGCTTACTATCACCTGCTCCTGGAACTTCTCGAAGGCTTTAGATGTGCCAATGACATTGAGGAATACCTGCAAGGATTAAGCTTCGATGGCAGAATCTCGGTAGTGCTGACGATAAGCGATACTCTCTCACTTATACAGATTCTTGTGATCTTTTTCCTTCTACCCCCACTCTAGCACACTTGTGCAAAAATCCTTCCAATCTTGGCTTTTCTGGGCCAACAGCTCTATTTGCATCCTTTGCTCCACCAATTCCCAACTGGTTTGCACGTTGTTCCTAACTGTGGTCCAAGAGCAAGCGTAGTCAATAACAGCTGTACGCCAGTCTCCATCACCCGTTTCCCATGCCTGTAGGAATTCACACCATGATTTTAGGTCTCTGACCTCTTTGGTCAGAGACACCCTTTCCTTCTCTGACCTTTGCAGTCTCCTTCTTGGTCCCCAGCCACTCCTCCAGCTTTTCCTGATATTTGAGGCTCCTCCTCGCTCTTTCCTCTATGGGAAGACTGTCAGAGGGGATGCCGAAGAGGTCAGCAAACAACTGAGCATTAATATCAAAATTCACATGCACGTGATGCATGTGCATGCCAAAATCCTTAGCCCTCTCACTGAAGGAGTTGACCAAGGTTAACATTTCGCTAGTCGAGACATCAAGAGTTATGGTCAGAAATAAATGCATTAGCCTCACTTCCCGCAGCTTGGTGACCAATGCAATTGGGGCCGCTGCGTTGCCAAGCCAATGTTATGCTTCCTTAATGTCGCCATAGCGGAAAAGGAGGGTATTCGCCTCGTGGCCGAAAATTGTAATGGTAATCTCCCAGGATTCCCTAACTGAACAACGCAAGACATATGTCTAAGTAGCAAAAACACTATTATGTAACGTTTTAAAGACAAAACAAAAACAATATACTATCCTGTAAATAACAGTAGCAACAAAACCTTATCAGGGCCAAATGGCAAAGGAAATGGAGGAAGTTTCCTCTGCATGTCCGCGACGGTAAGGGGCGGGTCCAAAGTCCATTCTTCATGTAACCACCGGAGGTTCTGACAATTCTGGAAAGAATCAGCATAATGGGTGGGATACTCATGGATGTCAAAGGACATCTACCCCATTACACCGGCCCATACGTTGCTGGTGGAGGTAAACTCCTTTATCGCTGTTTCGGTCCAGGTCAATGTATCACCATTGCTCACTAATCCTTTTTCGTTAATAAAAAACCTGTATCATATGATGCATTATTCTCTTACGCTTCGTAAATCCAGGCATTAGAAAGATATTGACAATACTGCCAGCAAAACAACTTACCCACCCGAATAATACACTGTGCCTGGTGGGTTCTGAAAGTAAGTTGAGACATGGTGGGCCACGAAAAAAAGTGTTGTATGCATGGTAACAGCTAAACCTAGCCATTTCCTAGATCCAACTTAAGCGCCTCAACCCTCTGGTGCTAAGTTTGCGGTCTTGGGGACAACCAGTATCGATGGTCCCGTCTGTCAAGAAAGCCAGGATTCCCTGCCTAGAACCCACTAACAGGTGCTTCAAAATAGTGCCAACCACATCCACTGATAGATGCGACCACACAATAATACTGTAGTTACACAGCAAAAACTGCAGCAACTCCAACGCACCCTTTCGGAACCATATAGCCCTCCCCTGCAATCGAGTTTGAGGGGGAGGAACGTTGGGCACGATCGGGTTTATACAACATAAAACCCCAACTATGTCCAGGACGATTAAGACAGGTTTCAACATAATACTATACACACAAACATAAACACATTATTATCTAGATTTTGATTCCATCCTTAAATTATAGAAAATTTACAAATTCTGCTCTAGCTATACAGCTGAAATCGCCTAAACCCTTGTAATAGTACAAGGTTTGTCCCTGACAGCGGCAATAGACGCAATACTATTGTATAAACCCTCGTTTTAATGCGAGGTCCATAGCCTAAAACTCTAATTTACGCAGAATGACGTAAAAAGAATAAACATCGCAAAGAAGAAGCATATCACAGAAAGCAACATAAATAAGCCAAAGATGGCCTACTGATTCAGGGGAGCGACATCCCTTACTTCAAACAAAGCCTGTGAAGCATGCTGCAAGCTCCCTTGTATCTTGTCTATCTTTGCCAATTTTGTGTTCTTCCCTCTTTCTTTCAGTGCCATTGTTGCAGTCCTCACACCTTCACGCCTTTGCAAATAACATGTTGCAATCTTTTGTTCTTTCTTCTTCTCTCTGTGACAGTTGAGAATTCAAGTTCGCGATAGCCAACAGCCCGTTTTCAAAAAGAACTGTCTACTTATATGTGAAATTAACCGACTTGATGCCCGATTAAAATGGGACTTTCCTAAATGCTGGTATCAGCATAAGATGGAACTCGAAAATCAAGGCATTAATGCGGCAGATATCACATGCGCCACTGTCCGAAATAACGTTAAACTACCACACCTTATCACCTCGTAATTAGGTAGCATTAATTACAAGCTATTCACAATATTCAAAATTCAGTTAGCTTTTCACGTTCGAAAACACTGCATCATGCTTTCTCCTAATCATTTACGCATTTGGTGATTTTGCAGGATGGTTGGCAAATGGATGCAACTTTTTCAGCACCCCTGACTTTAACAGGTCCATACGGGAGAGTA
>MNCI01016492.1:335475-346574 GCA_015680685.1 Gnetum montanum
GACGTATCAACGGGCTATGACATACATCTTTAGTGATTACCTCCTAGGAAGACTGAATGACTATGTTGATGATATAGCTATTAAGTCTATGAGATCAGAAGATCATTCAGAGGACCTAGAGTTAGTACTTAAAAGATGCTCCAAAGACGACCTCCGACTCAACCCAAAGAAGTGCATATTCAGAGTCAAAACCGGACGCATGCTGGTGTTTGTGGTGTCAGAAACCGGCATATGAGTAGACCTTGATAAGGTCAAAGCCATTGTTGAGTTAACACCTCCCACAAATCTCAAGAAATTACGCGGGTTATAAGGACGATTACAGTTTATTAAGTGGTTCATCTCGAGATTAACAGATAAACTACACCCTATGTAGCATCTTCTTAAGAAAGGTGTTAAGTTCGAGTGGATAAACGATTGCCAGCGTGTGTTTGACAGCCTAAAACAGGAACTTCAACACTTGCCAACGGTATTCCCGCCACAAAGGGATCAGCCATTCTACATTTACCTTGTGACCTCGGACGTAGCCTTAGCCACATTACTCTGTCAAAAGAGAAGTGATGAGTTAGAAGTACCCATCTACTACTTGAGTCATGCCCTATGTGCGTACGAAACAAGGTACAACGAAGTATAGCGTAATTGCTTAGCGTTAGTGTTTACGCTAAAGAAATGTAGGCACTATCTCTTCTGTAGCACAGTTAACATTATTTGTAAAAATAACATCCTTAGGGCCATTACGCATAATCTATATGAAAGTAGTAAAATAGCTCACTAGAAAGCTATCACGGCCGAATTCGATCTGCATTACATTGGTCAATCTTCTACGAAAGGCCAAGCGATAGCTGACCAATTAATAACATCACCTATTGACAGTCAGGCAACTATAGAGCTTGAATTTTTGGATGAACATGTACATAGTTTAAGCCCTGTGTTAACAGGCCTCAAAGCAACGTTATATTTTGATGGAGCTTCAACCATTCGAGGCGGCAGTGCCACCATAGTCATTACGCTATCACCTAAGGATCTGCGTCTTCATGCTTACCGCTTGACCTTTCCCTATACGAACAATGTGGCAGAGTATGAGGAACTCCTCAAGGGATTTTTAACTACCAAAGAACTTGATGTTCGACACCTGGCAATTAGGGGCGATTTGATGCTTGTTATAAATCAAATCATAGGAGTCTACGCCTGCAAGGCTGCACATTTACAGCCCTACTGCGATATGGCTAAAGATCTTCTGAAGCGGTTCACAACCATCGATGCCCAACACATGCCCCGAAACGATAACACACTGACCGATGCACTGGCTACATTAGCCTTAAACGTGCCATTACACTTATTGGACACCTATCCCACATTAATAATAGATTGTACTGGTCCTATCATTCAGGTGGTGCACATATCTTCACTGCTCGAGGATATAACACCAGAGTGGTACGACCACATTAAAACTTACCTCTTACATGGCGAACCACCACACGAGTTAACATGCACATAGAAAGACGCTATTCGCAAGCGAGCTAGGTAGTACGTCATCATAGGAGACAGTACCCTCTGTAGATGCTCTTTTGATGGAGTACTGCTTACTTGCGTTAACAAAGATCAGGCGCAACATATAGTCGGTGAAGTCCATGAGGGATTATGCAGAGGACACGTAGCGCTGCGAGCCATGGCTTCTAAAATCTATCGCTTAGGGTATTACTGGCCATACATGGAAAAATATTGTCTTACAAAGGTCAAAACATGTGACACGTGTCAACGTTACGCGAATCTCATACACGTGTCGCCTACAGAACTACATACGACCCAAATCACATGGCCCTTCCAACGATGGGGACTAGACATCATAGGGCCCATCACACCAAAGTCTTCTGCAGGGCATAGCTTCATCATCACAGCTACTAAGTACTTCATGAAGTGGGTGGAAGCCATCCCTTTACAGAAGATTACATCTCAACAGGTCTGTCATTTCATCTTAGGTAATATGGTAACCAGATTTGGCCTCCCAATGACTATCGTGACCGACAATGGGCCGTACTTTAGTAGTCTAGAAATCAAATCTTTTTGTGACAATCTTGACATTAAACAATCTTTTTCCTCGGCTTACTACCCACAAGCGAATGGTCAAGCTGAAGCAGCAAATAAAGTTATTATCAATTTACTCAAGAAAATGCTCGACAAAAACAAGAGACGGTGGCATGAAAAGATCCTTTATGTGCTATGGGCGTATCGTACCACATGTAGAATAGCTACAAATAGTACACCCTATAGCCTAGTCTATGGATCTGAGGCGGTGCTGCCCCTCGAATTACAAGTTCCTTCTCTGTGGATGGTCCTGTCCATGATTATAAATGAGGCTCAACACACCGAGTCTCGAATCATGGATTTGGATTCAGTAGAGGAGAAGCGAATACAAACGCTTGATACCATTGAAAAGTATCAAGATAAGTAGAGGCAGAAGCACCATCACAATCTTCCACAACATCCTATCAAGAAGGGAGATTTGGTTCTCAAGGCTGTTCGCGAACCAGTAGGCAAATTCTCTGCAAACTGGGAGGGCCCTTTCTTGGTAGCTGATGTATATGGAAATGGCACATTCAAGCTAGTAGATATCAATGGCAACGAGTTACCAAATCCTATAAATCATATATATCTGAAGCAGTACTTCATCTAAGTGCATATCCAGTGTTAACATCAGGTACGGCAACACTCGTCTGCTACGACGCTAAACTGGCAACAATCGTCCGCTATGACGTAAAACTGGCATTCCCTTCACGCATCCGCCACGAAGCTAAACTAGCAATAATCATCTGCCACGACATAAAACTAGCAAGTTACAACTGTCCGCTACGACGTAAAACTAGCAGCGTTGTACAGGTCTTCCAAGACAAAAAACTGGCAGTTTCTGCACGCATCCGCCACGACACTAAACTGGCACCGGCTATCTGCCAGGACATAAAACTGGCATAGGTGAGTGTCCATCTGCTAAGATGTAAAACTAGCACAAATCTATCCTTAGGCCATGACATAAAATTGGCATCCACAACACGGTCTGCTAAGACAATAAATCAACTCTACCACCGTCCGCTACGACGTCAAACTAGCATTTTTCGGTCTACCCAGACTTTAAACTGGGACCATGGTTCGTTGAGACTTAAAACCAGCAACAACAGTCTACCAGGACTTAAAACTGGGACTTACAGGCTGCCATCATGCAAATCAAGTGAGCATAATCATCTCTGTGCAGCTACAAAACAAATGGGGTGGGATGTTGGGATAGTCCTAGCATCGCGACCTCACAGGCATTCTGCTGATTCCTTGGATGTGCTAAAAGGCATACTACTGACCCCTCGGAGATGCTGTCACTACACCCATTTTAGCGGTGGCATCTCTGAGAGGTTAGTTTCACCATTCAGAGCCCCAAAGAGGTTCTCATCAGCCTCAACTTTCAAGATCCCCACTCATCATCACTATCAGGCTCTGGCTTCATAGATTCACCTAACTGGTTCTTTGTTTAACTAGTCGGGTGCGATGAGTCTGATAATCTTTGAAGGCGATATGCTGGGCCAAGTGTCAACGGTGAAGACCCTGGCCTTGTGCTACAGTTCTTCCTTCATGGCCCACTCACTCTATCTCACCCCAAACGATACTTGTTTCAACAACCTCTCTGGTGATTCAACCGAGCAATGGTGTCCTCTGTTTGCTTCTTTGGTTGCAGGTTACTTACTACGAGGATGTCGTTCAAAGGCATGTTCATTAGAGTGNGTACATACGCAGCATACGCTTTTCGCATTTGCATTATAATCAAGTCTATAAACCGGCGTAACGCAACTTGCCTAGTGGACGCAAAAAAATTGTCTAAATGGATGAAACACAGCTCATTCAGTTCGTGCAGATGCAACACAATTCGTCTAAGCAAGCCCCTTCATCTACAAAATGATGGCATAACTCCATGCCAACGCAACTGTAGGGGAAAGCCTAAGTGGTTATGCATGAAAAAAATATACTTACACATTTGCATCTTCCCCGAACCTCACTTGATTCTTCCCCAAACCTTTTTCCTCTTACCTCTATAAAAATTCCTTCCCATACCCTTCTATCCTCTGATTCCCTCATTTTTGCACTTCTCCGTTGATAGGGCAACACTTGAGTAACCATTGACGAACGATGTTGGTACTTTTACCCATCTGGTGTTTCGTATTCTTTGTCGACGTGTTTCGAGCAAGCCCTCTAAACGTCAACAAAGAGGGGCCATTGAAACACCGTAGAAATTGTGAATCAGCATCAGGCAAAGATTCACGATTTGGGTGAAAGTTCAAGACAGAAATTCAGAAGACAGAGCAGGGCAAAGAGGCACGTAGTATCAAGTCTCCAAGTTCCTTACAGATTTCAATCTCACCGTGTTTTCTTTCTTTACGTTGCATTATGCAACATAGCATAGTGTCACTCAACGTAACTCTGTTTAACATAGGCTGCTAGTAGAAAGTAACTTACTTTGGAAATCTTGACAAAGTTTAGACTTGTCGCATATTATGCTAAGTCTTTTGTTTCAAACCGAGTTTACGCTCTGTTACGTAGAGCAGTGTAACAAGCTCCAAGAAAAGCAAATTCAAAGTCAAAGGAAGCGTAGCAAATCGATCTCTTCTTTTTGCATATTGGTTGCTTTATGCTCATTACGCTATGTAGCATTGACAAGCGTAATTTATTGTAAATTTGGTCATTTTTACTCTCTATTATGCTTCGCGGCGTGAATGAGTGTAAAATATCTTGAATCAACTACTTACATGTTTTATTACGCTCAGCCACGCAATGGAACGTAAACAAGTGTAATACAGCGTAAAACTAGCTGAAGCAGTACCAGATACGCATCTACTATCCACACGCACAATATGCTGATGAGCGTATTGTGCATAATCATGGAGTAGCTTTAGCAGAAGTGGTCAATAGCGTACTTTGCTCCCCTTCCCAAAATGTGATGCGATGTGGCCAATTTCAACATAAAGTTTACCAGGTCAATAGTATTTTGAAGGTTCGGGACAGATGTCATTAGGGCCATGCTTTCTCCATATGTTGTCAAACTTATAAATACTCTAGTTGGCGAAGAAACAAAGGATCCCGCATCTTTAACTTTTGGCAGCATCATCTTTTAGCAGAGACAGAAGACATTTTGCTAGAGCATTGGCAGCAGGAGCGATCAGTCCTTTGGTGAAAACACAGCTCTCTCCATTGGCGATCATTGGCAGTTTTGAGCATAGACTACCCAAGGCAAAAGGAGCAGATCAAAGATCAAAAGATCATCTGGTGTGGTTTGCAAGTTTTATTGATCAGAAATAGTTGATCGATAGACGTCAGAGCTTGACCTTCCTTACATCCCATCTCTGGCTTATGAGGTAGATCGAACTCCATTCTGTACTCCTTGTTGAACAGTTTTCTTGTTATTTTGTGTATGCTTTGCACAAGATAACTGGAGCTTTTCCATTGGAAATTTGCATACAATATACCCAATTTTCGGGTCAAAGTACAGATCTTGGATTTGTGCAGTTTTCTTAAATTCGATCCTTCTTGTCGTGTTGACGTTGTTGTTATCTACATTATTTTCTTCTCCTTTGGCGATTCATCAAATTAGATTGTTCCATGGAATATCTACAATATTCATCGATTTACTGATTGAGTATGTCCCTGTCTGACCGACAAGACTGTTCAGGGCACTGCGGATTCATTTTCTCCAACATGGCCCTCACACGGATCCATGGTTAAGACTGTGTACACAGATTTTTGTTTGGTATTTTCCAGCTACTGACATTTTTCGTTGTTACACTAACTAGTCCAGACCATTCCACATTGAAACACCATAAAATTTTAGGATCTTGCTGCTTCAACAGAGTCTTGGAATTTCAACAAGGATTTCCACAACTGTAGCGTCATGATGAGTCGTTAGAATAGTGTAGGCACTAATCATAGATTATATAGTTTGGCAAGTTTTCTATCTCTTGGGCTGACAAGCCTGATGGACTCTCTAGCCTACCTAGCTAGACAATTAACTTGGCTGACAATCTATCCAAAAACTATGCTAGGAGTTGCCAAAAGTGTTTAGGATGAGATAAACAGTTCGAAAAGTTTTCTAGTAGAGAAATCTACTATGCTATGCTGCGCTGCACAGCGTAGCAAGCCTTGAGACCAATCAAGCATCCAAGATGCAAGTGGATAGCAAGTCAGTCTTCCAAAGCATTTGCCCATGTTGTAACCATCAAGCAAGCTTGCTCTGCCAACACACTGGGACACAATAAACATCCTATGAAGAAATGGTTGCAAAACAAGTCAGGATTCAACCAACACAAGGTGCTATGCTATGTTATGCTATATTGCATAGCATAGTGTAAAAAGGATATAACACACAAAGGCTCCTCTGCCAAGTGGCTCCAACAAGAGGATTGCACTTGGTAATGCTTCGGCTTCCAAAACCAAGTATCCCACTTAACCCTTAGAACTCAAGCAAAATTTCCTGGTAAACCATTACAGATTAGACAAGGATACATGACACATTGGTTGCTACGTTATGCTATGCTACATAGTGTATCATAGCATAGCAAGGATTCAAAACAACAGAATGCCCTAAGGATGTAGCAGGTTCAAAGGCTTTCCAGCATGAAAGAAAAAGTTGCCGTCGCTTGCCTGACTAGACCTCGAACAAATTCTCTCAACCTCTAGGCAAGATTTCTTTCAAGACTGATGGCTATGCTATGCTACGCTATTTAGTGTAGCATAGCGTAGCGATAAATCACTTATGCTATGCCAACACACTAGCCAACGTAAGTAATGCAACACTTGCATGAAGGCATTTAAAATGTTTCTAATTAGCTCCAAAACTTGTTGGCAATGATCATTATCACCCTGGCACCTCTTCGATTTAAAAAATTAGCAAGTTTGCTTCATTTTTCATATCCCTGGCTAATCCCCAAAATTGTCCCTACACTTGACCCTACTCGCAAGAGTAGGGAAGACGTAGTCTTGGAGCATAGGCTTCATTTTTTTTCATTATCGGCAAGATTTTTGGATCTTGGCACATGTAGTTTGAATGGTATGGTTACAACATAACAAGGTTCACATCTAGCATCACACATCTACATAGCATAGCCATGTTTTCACCTTGTGGTGCCCAAGGCACGTGGCATCTAGACCACATTTTTCTCCTACTCTTGGCCCTATAAATACCCCTATGAACAATGGTCATAGGGTTTGCTTTTTGCACGATTGGCGTTTGGAGAGCATAGTTGGCATTTTTAACATTCTGGTTAGCTTTGAGCTTTCTAGTTGGCTTTAGACATTCTTTGTGGGTTTAGCATTTTGGTACCTTGGTGACCAGATTAGCAAGCAGAAGAATCTTGAGTAGTAAGTTATCAACTTATGACCATACTGCTCTGTGTAAGCTGTGCCTCTCCAATGTTGCATCTTCAGTTGTACATCTTCCAACAAAGCAAAGATTAGATCCTCAATCTTGGGGTGGTGCATTTCCTCACCCAAATATATTTCACTCTTTGTTCATTATCATCGTATTTCGTATCATTTTTCATTATTTTACATTGCTTAGTTATCACTTCACTCGCATACCTCGTTTCTAAAACCAAACGTTTACGAAAGGTTAAGTTACACCAACTAAGTCCCTATCTAATCAACTAGACTGTTCAGGGCACCCCATTTTCATTTCTCTCCAACATGGCCCTCGCACAGATCTAGGGTTAAACTGTACACCTAACAACCTCTTAGTGTTCCAGCCACCAACATTTTTGGTCGCTACAAACATAATGACTAACCAACCAACAATTCTCTAGGAGCTGTACTTACATAGTTAGATCACCAAAAATGACCTTATTACATTCACTGTGCAAGTCAAAGTATTGTTGATGCACAACTCAACTACACCAAAACAAAAAAGGAATTAATGGCTATGGTGTTTGCACTAGATAATTTTAGGCACTATGTGTTGGGCTATAAGGTATTTGTACACATAGACCATAGTGCAATTTGGTTCCTACTAAATAAACTAATGGTGAGCCCTCACATCATACGATGGCTCATAATCTTACAAGAGTTTGATCTTACAATGATAGATCATAAAGGCACCGAGAACGTTGTTGCTGATCATTTATCTTAGTTAAGATGGGACAACAAAGAGGATGAATATCTACTTTTTGATTGCTTTCCTGATGAATTCCTCTTTGCAAGTGTAGTAAATAATCAATTAACCATGGAGACAAATTGGTATAGTAGCATTCTTACCTATCTCCTTACACAAGAAACACCACGAGAGCTAGACATTAAAAAGAAATAGTAGTTTCTACATTGAGCTAAGTATTTCATGGAAATAAATGGGCATCTTTATAAGGTATGCTCTGATGGCTTGATTCAATGGTATTTTCCTAATGTAGATCAATTACGAGTTCTCTAAGATACTCATGAGGGTTCTTGTCAGGATAATTATGCTGGGATATGAACAACAATTAAAATCTTGCTTATAGGATATTATTGGCCTATAATGTTCTAGGATGCTCATTATTTCATCTAATATTGTGAACGCTACCAACATGATGGGGGAATGACTACTAGAATGGAGGGTCCACAAAAATGGATTGAACCTTTAGAACTCTTCGACATATGGGGAATTGATTTTATGGGGCCTATAACACCAATGTCCAAATGAAAATCCTACATTATTGTTGTTGTTGACTATTTCACAAAGTGGGAAAAAGAATCCACTATTATGTATTGTACATCATCTCCTACTACATGATTTATTCAACAACAAATTGTTAACAAGTTTGGTGTTCCTCATGCACTTAGTTCTGATAATGGTACACACTTTATAGGTGTGACTTTTCGAAAGTTGATGCAATGCTTAGGAGTGGAACACAGGATGACTACACCATATCACCCTTAAGAGAATGGTCAAACCGAAGTCACCAATAGGGAGATTACAAAAATATTGACACAAACCATTAGCAAATATAGATGAGACTGGAGCACTAAACTTAATGATGCTCTTTTGGCATACCACTACATATGGAAACTCCCTATAAGCTATTCTCCCTATGAGTTGGTGTACGGTAAACTTCCAATGCTTCCTATTCAAGCTAAGCTTCGTACATTATCTATGATGTGTGATCTCAACCTTGACCTTAATCTAACATAGAAAGAACTATTGATGAACCTTAACTTGCTAGATAAAAATTGATTAGCCACCCTATCATTGAATGAACTACATAAGGCCTTTAACAAATAACATCATGACCTAAGGATTAGAAAAGTTAAATATCAACTAGGAGATAAGGTTCTCTACTATAATCCCACACATGTGCCACAATAAACTAAGTTTCAAATGCTATGGAAAGGACCTTATTTTATTCATGAAAATTTTCCTTCAGGGGCCATGATGATTTACAAACCTGAGAGCCCGAATAAGAAATTGTTGATCAACATTCAACAAACCAAACCTTTTCATGAGCCTAGAATAGCTAGTACCAATACTACCTCTGTTGGTGGATAACCCTACTTGTTATTTTGGATCTCCTCCTTCCAACTCAGTCATGGGGGAGATGGCCACCAATGCTAACCATTCTAAGCCCTCAACTATTTTTGTATTTTTGTTTTACATATTTTTATTTTACACATCTTTTAAATTTTACTTATTTTTGTTTTACAGCATTGTTCACATGTTTAGTATTTTTTTTGTTTGATTTAGTTTCATTCATCATACAATAAGTGCTCATGATGGTCGATTGTACTATAATGGTGTTGATTGCTAATGTTTCATTTTTACCTTTAACTTTTGATGTTGATACTAATATCTCATTCTTTTGATAAAATAGGCAATGAGTCCACATCATCCAATCATCCATTCAACTCTGTGATCTCCCTTGGCTTTGGAACTATAGTATCCCTTTTTCTAAATGAACTTATTAATGATTCGGTGGCTAGGTATTCTTTAAACCAAGGATGAACTCAATGGTTGAAAAGGGTATGACTTCAAGAGGACTCGATGCACTTGTGCTAGCTATTCTCTTCGGTACTTGGATGCTTTTCATGGGTTTTCTGCCATTCCACCATTGACCAACCATTAAGAAGTCAAATGAATTAAATAAGTCTTTTCATGATGTGGTTCTCATGTAAAAAAAATGGTGAAAATTCAAAACAGACCCCTTAGACATAATAACAAAATATGGACTACAAACATTGGTTATGGAATTGGAAAGACATGTTACCCATGCCTGAAGGTTCCCTCTAACTAAGGACCTTTCTCACTTCCTACTTCTCTATCTTTCTCTACTTGGAATGGTGGTGACTCTATGAATGCATTCTTATTACTTCAAGAGGACGACTTGGTCAAATGTGTTGATGCAAGGTCACTGAATATGGTTTTTTTGAATCCATATTTGGAATGAATTCTATTCAGTCACTATAATCATATAATACACAAGGGACTTTACACAACCTTGCTCTTAGGATTCCATATGATTTTCTCCTCTTCTTCCATATTTCTTCTCATATTCCACCTCATTTCTAGTTTTATGATTAGTCTATATCATGGTTGAGGCATTGTTCATCTTTGGTAACTTCTTATGAGTAAGTTCATAACCATTATTCCATACATCATTCCTAGAGCCTACAGACTCTTTGGTTTGTAGGTCTATTAGGGCATAAAAAGCATGAGCCTACTTTGGGGAGGACCCACTAACATTCCTTTATGGTACAATTGTTAAGTTCTTTTCCTTAAAATTTTTTTGTGATTAACCATTTTTCATTTCATCCCCATCCATGACATATGTTTTATTGGCTTTACCATTGTTGTTTCTCTTAGCTTTCTTGTTCCTTCAATTTTTTCACCCTATTTCTACTGAAGGTTCGCTCTTAATCATGGGGGCCCTGTCATAAATTTTTCCATTCTATTACCTATCTCACCCCTACACCTTGGGTATTTATTAGTTAAAAACCTCTAACCCAGTATCTTCCATACTCATAACCCAGCCAAGGTACTTCATATTAGGGCAAGGTATCAACTACATTGTATCTTATCTATCCTTGCTAATTGATGATTGTGTTGTGTGTGT
>MNCI01016492.1:349416-386979 GCA_015680685.1 Gnetum montanum
ACTTTTTCCTAGGTGCCACTTAATATGCTTTTGGTTGATATGCAAGATCAAAGTATGAGCACCTGGGAGAAAATCAGTTTGCCTTTGTGTCTACATGGACCTCATGGTGATATTAAATTGTGTATTGACCATAATTTCCTAGATCTTGAATTTGAGAGTTTTGTAGACCACATAGCCTCAATAGAGAAAACTCTAGACTAGCCTAAAAGGCTAGCCAAAACCCTTGATTTAGAAGCAAAAGACCTAACTAAAGATCCTTTAGTTGAGGTTCCTATCACAACACATAATGGTGAGGAGAAAACCCTTAAATTAAGTTTCACACTAGAGCCTCAATGTGCCCAAGACATTACTTAACTCTTATAAAATAACATTAAGGCATTTTCCTAGTCATATGAAGATATGTTGGGCATAGACCCACATCTAGTCTAGCACAACATCATACTAGATCCTAGCATTAGGCCAGTTAAACAAAAAGTCTACAAGATTAGACCTAATTTATCTTTGGTAGTTCGTGATGAAATCTCAAAGCTCTACCAAGAAAGTTTCATTCTGGTTGTTGATTATGCAGAATGGGTATCCAATATAGTGGTAGTCTCTATGAAAAATGGGAGTATCAGTATTTGTATTGATTTTCAAGACCTAAATAAAGCCATCATCAAGGATGACTTTCCTTTGCCTACTATTGATTAACTTATCGATACTATAACCAAACATACCTTATTATACTTTATGGATGGATTCTTGGGATATAATCAAATTAAAATCAACCAAGAACATGAACTCAACACAAAAATTATCACCCCATGAGGTACTTTTTATTATATCATTGTGTCCTTTGGCCTTAACAATGTTAGGGTAACATACCAAAGAGCCATGACCTATATCTTCAGTGATTACATGTTAGGTTGTCTTAATGATTATGTAGATGACATAGTCATGAAGTCTAAAATAGCCAACAACCATGACAATGACCTTGATCTTGTGCTTAAATGATGCCTCAAATATGATCTTAGGCTTAATCCTAAGAAGTGTATCTTTAGTATCAAGATCAGTAAGATTCTTGGCTTTGTAGTCTCTGAGGTAGGGATAAGAGTAGATCCTTATAAGGTTAAGGCCATATCCAAATTGGTAGCACCTACCAACCTTAAATAATGTCAGGGATTACAAGGTAGAATATAGTTTATTTGTAGGTTTATTGCTAGGCTTACAAATAAGTTATAATCCATGCACCACTTACTTAAGAAAGAAGTTCACTATGAGTGGACAACTCAGTGCTAGGAAGCCTTTTAAGCAAGAGTTGATGCAACTACTTACAATCTATTCTCTACATGAGGAAAAGTCATTTTACATTTATCTCATCATTTATGATACATCTATTGCCTTTATAATCTATCAGAAACATGATGACAAAGTAGAAATGCTTGTATACTACATTAGCCATGCATTAGAAGCCCACGAGATCCAATAGACTAAAGTGGAGAAGCATTTTCTAACACTACTCTCCTCTTTGAAGAAATGGAGACACTACCTCTTTATAAGCCAAGTTAACATAATTTGCAAGGATAAAATACTCAATGCCATAATGACTAACATCTACAAAAGTAGTCGTATAGCTTGATAGAAAGCCATAACTATAGAATTTAATCTCCATTATGTCTCTTAGTCATCAACAAAAGGAAAAGATATAGCCATATAGCTCAGACTTTTACCTATTGATGATTGAGTAGCCATAGATCTTCAGTTCCCTAATGAACACATTGCCATAGTTAGCCAAGTGCCTAAGGGCTATGAGGTAATCATGAACTTTGATGGAGCTTCAACTGCCCATGGGGCTAGTGTTGCTACCACCATAACATTCCCATTTGGTGAAATCCAATCCTTTACCTATAATTTTTGGCTTCCATGTACCAATAACATAGAAAAATATGAGGGTTTGATCAAAGGGATGATTGTAGCTCGTGACCTAGGAATTAGATACCTAGCCATCAAAGGCAATTCGCAACTCATGGTTAGTCAAGTAATCAAAGTCTATGCATGTAAAGCTAAGCACTTACAACCTTATTGTGACCTAGGAAAGCAATTATTACAACATTTCATGGATGTTTATATCCAACACATACCTCAAAATTAGAACATCATAACTGATGGAATTACAACATTAGCACTTAGTGTGATGCTAGATGTGTTTAGCAAGTTACCCACCTTAACCATGGACTATGCTACTCCCATTACACTTAACATTAAGGGTATCTTTGTGGCCATCATTCATACTACTCCTCTCAAGTAGTGGTATGACAATATCAAATTTTACCTTATGCATGATAAATCCTGATAAGTCTTGACTAGTTCTTAGAACAATGTCATATGCAAGTGGTTGAAGCAGTATGTCATCATAGGTTATAGCACATTATGTTGACAATCCTATGATGGCATACTCCAAAAGTGTTTGGGCAAAACCAAAGCCAAAACAATCCTAAAGGAGATTCATAAGGGTATTTATAGTGGACATATAGGAGCTAGAGCCATGGCCACTAAGATTAGATGGCTAGGCTACTATTGGCCCCATATGAAAAATGACTACCTGCAAAAGGTTAAGCAATGTGACACATGCCAATGATATAGCAACTTGATACATGTATCACCAATAGAATTACATATGACCTAGATAACACGGCCATTTCAGCAATGGGGGTTGGATATCATTGGACCTATAATTCCTAAGTATACCATAGAACATAGCTTCATCATCACCACAAATGAATACATTACCAAGTGGGTTGAAACTATTTTGCTAAGACCACATTTGAACAAGTTTGCAAGTTTATTCTAGATAACATTGTAGCTTATTTTGGCATACCCATGACCATAGTTACAAATAATGGACCTTAATTTAGTAGCCAAGAAACCAAGAAGTTTTATAACAACCTAGGCATTAATCATTCTTTCTCATTTCCTTACTACCCCCAAGCCAATGGACAAGCAAAAGCAAGCAATGATGCCATCATCAACTTGCTCAAGAAGATGCTTAATAATAATAAGTGGAAGTGGCATGAGTGTCTTGTCCATGCACTATGGGCATATAGAAAAACCTATCACATGGCAACCAACATGACCCCTTGCAGCCTTGTTTATGGTTCTAAAGCCATTTTTTCTCTTGAATTGCAGGTGCCATCACTCCAAGTAGCCTTGACTGACTTCATCAACAATGAGTAGAGCAAGGAGTTACATATACCAGTACTAGATTTGGTGGAAGAGTGGTGTATGCAAGTGATTGCTCACATCAAGCACTATCAAGAAAGGTAGAAGTAACAACATTATCATAACCTAACCATGCACAAGATCAAGGAGGGGAACCTCATCCTCAAGGCCATTTGTGATCATGCAGCCAAATTCTTAGCCAATTAGGAAGGGCCCTTCCTTGTCATTTGTCATAAGAGCCTATGAAAATTGAGCATTTAGAATAGCTGACATGAATGGAAATGAACTAGTCAATTTATAAATCATTCCTATTTGAAGCCATACTACATGTAGCCAATAGATCGACAACAAGTGAACTTGCTTTCAATGGTCCACTACAACATTAAACTAGCAACATGACCTGCTAAGGCCTTAAACTAGTATCATGGTCCACCTTGACCTTAAAATAGCAACATTGGTAACCTAGATAGCTTGATTCTCATGTGACCTTTATAAATTATAACATTATAATATGAAGTGATGTTTTGTATTCTTTGTCAATGTCTCTCAGTTTAATCCTCCAAAAACCAACAAAGAGAGGCCATTGAAATACTACAAAATTTTGCATGTTATAATCAATCCTTATCATGTAGCTTTCACCCCATGGAACCTAAGGTAAACTTTCATTGTAAATATGAAAATTGTGATCCATAATGGAAAATTTCACAAACTTTATGCTTTTCGAGCTAAAAAATGCCTCATAAGTGGTCAAAGCTTCATTCCTCAAGTGAAAAAATTCACTTACTGTCTATATTTGGGCATGGGGGCCATAGGGGAGGTGGTGTTAAAAATGCGTTTTGGAATGTTAGAAAAGGAAATTTGATAGGTTTTATTTGGGGCAGGAGGGGGGGTAGACATTTTTCTACACTAAAATCACATGCAAGGGGATAGATCTCACCTACCCCTATTGTGGAAGGGGGGTGGTTTGAAAAATTTCCCTTCCTTCAATGTGAAGATCAAAGGTACATTTTGGAAAATTTTCCTTCAAACTAGAAAGTTTTCCCCAAACTTGAAAACTTTTCCCCTAGCTTCAAAATTTTCACCCTAGCTTGGAAACTTTCCCCCTAGCCTGGAAAGTTCCTCTTGTCCCCCCCCCCCCCCCCCAGCATGGAATCCACAAGAAGCAAAATTCATTAAGTTATGCACTTTAATGTTGACTAGTGAAACATCCTAAAAAATGTGGGATCATCCTTGCTTCACCAAGCTCTTGCAGTTCGCACAACACTATGGCAATTCATCTAGAGAAGAACGTTCTGAGTCCAAGTCAGCCAGCTCGGCAAATTTTCTACTTTGAGCATGGACAGGTTCTGTACCATCCTGCCCACCCACCAAAGTAGCGTAAACAACCAACAGCCTACTCAGAAACAGTGTGCAGAATCAGTAGCAGCATCTTGGATGTGCAAGAAATAGTTCGGCAAGCTTTCTAAGTCATGAAGCCTGCTACACTATGCTACGTTATGTAGCGTAGCAAGCTTCAGAAGATGATGGAAGAACGAAGTGCTATGCTACGCAACGTCACACAACGTAGCATAACAACGACTTCACTACCCACTCCCCTCACCCAATTTCAAGTTTTTCAATGATGTCCCTTTCCGTCAAGAAGTGGAGGACCATGTCTACTGCTATGCTACACTGAGATACATGGTGCAGCAAAGTGTAGCAATCCTACGGGATAGACAGAAGGCAGTTCAAAAGGTAGAGTCAATGGAGTTCGCAAGACTTGCATCATAGGAGAAAGGTTTGCAAATAAGCAAAGCTTTCACGTCTAAGGAAAGTTGCGTAGCGTAGCAAGCATGTGACATATAGCAGAACATGTAACAAAGTGCTACGCTATGCCAAGCAGAATACGTCACAAAGCACAACAAGGCATACAGGTGGTTGTCTAACATCAATGCACTCCACCTAATTGGACCGTTGGCACACGTCTCCAGACGTTGACGGTGCGATTACGACATGGTAGGATCATAGTTATTTCATGGCAGGATCGCATCACAATGGTCTTATAGGCCCAATGGTCATAGATGACTCAATTGGTGCTAGTAAGACAACACAAGCCTATGGCACGTAGCATTCAAACCATCCCTTTTTGCTTACCTTCAGTCCTATAAATACCCTGGAAAATAGCATGTAGCAGGCCGGAAAATTTTAAGAAGTACCCACAATTTGGAAAAGTTTGCAATTCTTAAAGTTGGTAATTTTAAAAGAGTTTGCATCTTTCTTGAAGAAAATAGCTTCCAAGTAGTGGAAACTTGGAAATTCTGAAACAAAGATTTCCCCTCTCTCCAACATTGTAATATCAAAGTCATCTATCTAACACTGTAAACAACAAGTCTCTCTCGGCTGGCATGAGCTCCCCATCTCTGTTCTACCACCTTGGTAGAATCCCACATTGTTTGTACATGAGTTCACGTCCAAGCGCATAGCTCTTCTTGCTTAGCATGCCCTGGTTACCCTCGGGATTTCTACACTCTTTCACGCTATGCATCCGATAGTATCTACCCTAACCAAGCAAGTTTGTAGCTTCGAAGTGGTGCATGTTTCTAACCAAACTTTACTTTATCTCTTGTTTTTTGTCTCATTTTTGCATTATTTTCTATCTTATTCGCCTTTAAGCATTACTTTGTATTACTATCGCATTTTTACAGTTTTTCCCCTACTTAATTTACCCTTAAGCATTATCTCGCATTTCACATCATTTACGTTACAAAAGGCTATATTGATGCCGATGTAAGTCCCTGTTTGATTGACTAGACCGTTTAGGGCACCCTGTGTCTGCACACACCCAGCACAGCCCTCCCACGGATACAGGGTTGGAACTGTCACGTCTGCTGACCCTTGGTGTTGTTCCAGCCGTCGATGTTTTTGGTCGCTACAGTTTTCTAGTGCTAGAAGAAGGGCCTTTTGGTGTCTTTGCCACATTTCATGGTAGTTCTGTGAGCCTTCTACACCCTAGTACACACGAGCATAAACGCAACACCCTCTTGCGATTGTTTGCACTTTGTGTGGTGCAGATCGGTCACCCTGACAGTTCCTCAAGAACCCTATAGAACACAAGGCCTCCGATCGCCGATTAACTAGCTCATTCTACGGTTGCCTTGCATGCGTTCTATACCCCATCCCATGTGGTACAGAGTGGTCACCTCGATGGTTCCTCTAGGATCCTATGAGACATAAAGCTTGCCTAATTTCTAGTTAGCTTGCCAATCCTATGGTTGTCTTGCCTGCGTTCTGTACTCCATCCCATGTGGTACAAACTAGTCGCCTCGACGGTCCCCCCGGGATCCTGTGAGACATAAAGCCTACTTGGTTGCTAGTTAATTTTCTCATCTTATGGTAGTCTTGTACACTTTCAACACCCTGGATCGCATTAGCATAGACTTGACACCCACCTATGGTTGTTTACATGTCATACAGTGTAGATCGGTTGCCTCGACGGTTCCTTCGGAACCCTATGAGACACAAAGCCTTTCGACGATGGTTTAACTTGCCTTTCCTTTCTATTGTAGTCTTGCACACGCTTTGCATCCTAGCACACACAGGCATAAACATGACACCCTTTGAGGTTGTTTACGCCTTGTGTGGTGTAGGTCGGTCGCCTCGACGGCCCCTCTGGGATCCTACCGAACATAAAGCCTTCTTTATCGCTTGTCAATTGAACTTGTCTTACAATAGTCTTGCATGTGCTCTGCACCTCATTGCACATTGGCATAAACATAATACCCTTTCAGGTTGTTTACACTTTTTGTGGTATAGATCGGTCATCTCGATGACTCCTCCAGAATTCAGCAAGACATAAAGCCACCTTTTGTCACTTTTTCAATCCTTCTGTTCTTTTGCACTTCTTGTAATTTTTGCATAATCACTTGCTTAGCAATGGCTTCCACCACCATCATTGTTGACACCTTCAACGCGGAGGTGCCCTTTGCAGTCCAAGGCACTACTAGTGCTGAACAACCACTGAATCCAACGCAGGAAGCATGCTAGTCTCTCAAAATCCAAAATCGAGGACCTAAGGGACTGGCCCAACAACATGAGTGTTATAGTTTCCTTTGTGCAAAGGTGTAGGCTAATTTTCCCTTGGATTTACATGAACTCGAAGAAAAACGTAGCTTCGAGTTCTCTTACTGCAATGGGGAGGAACTCGTTCCTACCCTCAACATTTCTTTACCTTTAACACAAGCGTACCAAAGGCTTCTAGATCAACTAATCCAGTTGACCAGGCTTAGGGAACGATAAGATACAACGTCCAACCAGGATGACATCTTTCAAGATGGATAGCAGGAACTCGATTCCCAATCTAATGAGGGAGGTCAAGCCAACCCCGTTCCTGTCCTGCCTACCTAGTTCTTCTGGGCCAACTTGCTATCTGTCACCGCCCCCTTTTTCATCCCACCTACGCTTCAGCTACCTACAACTAGAACTGCAATGGGTAGCCATGCTACATTCTTAGTGCATCATCACCCCTATTTCCTAGTTGCACTCGCAGCAATTGTGCCACCGCAAGCTATTTATCAATAGGTTCCCACAGTGCGCAATATGCCTATCACGGCTACCCTACCGCATGACCATACTATACATACTTTGCAACCAAACATAACTCCTATGCTAATTCCTACGTATGCATCTATTCCACCCACTATGATGGGCCTAGGCCCATCCACGTGGTGGACCTCGTTCGCCTCTTCGTCTCTTCTACAACCGTCGCAGATGTCTCACTATGTTTGCCCACAAGCCTACCCAACCTCGCAAATGGTACATCTTGGCACGGGGCCATGGTCTGTCCCATTGGTAATCCAAATGGCCTATCTGGGGACTCAACTCACTATTCCTACTCCGACAATACCACCCACCAGGTGGTGGACAATGCAAACAGCACCTTTAGTGGGGGTGGCCCCAACAGCACCGCCGATGGGTCAAATCGCCACCGCCACCATGCCACATGTGGGATTTGCCTTTGCAGTCCCTCAACCATCTACAATGTCACCAGGTCTAGACCAAGCATTTCAGCTCATCCAGACCCTAACTAAGGAAGTAAAATTCCTCAAAGCTGTTGGTTCCGATACGGTACAAGTCATGGACTTTTATTAGGATGACCCCGTCAACCCTGCAATCCCTACTTTGATATTACCACCAGGGATGTCTCTCCCATACTTCACGAAGTACGATAGGAAAGGGGATCCCAATACACATCTCGTCACTTTCCAGTCAGAGTCTTTGCTATTGCAACAATGGCCACATACGATCATTCACATCTTCATCATGTCCCTAGCCGAGAAAGCCCTAGATTGGTACCACGCGTTGCCACATTCATCCATTTCGAATTTGGAAGAACTCTTGACCCAGTTTGTGACACGCTTCAAGTACAACTTGAAGTTAGAAACCATGTTGGATCAACTGATGGACGTGAAACAAGACCCACTAGAACCAATCCAAAAATTCATTCAACGTTGGAGCATGACCCTTAACGAAATCTGTGCGCCCATCGTGGAGGCTCACTTGGTAGTCATCTTTAAGGGTGCAGTGAATAACTTTATCAAGTCCAAACTGTATTACCTCGCTCCATGCTCTCTTAGCCAAGCTTTCGCTTAGATGAAAAGCATACAAGACGTGGCCGAGGCAAGCAAAGACCTGGCCTACATCACTTACAAGAACAGCTTTGTAAAAAAGGATAAGGATAAGGCCCCAACAACTACAATGGTCAATGTGGCTCCCAAGGTTAAGCCCAAATCTAGCAACAATGGAAGCAAGAATAACAAGAAACCTTCCATACCTATGACTGACTCTGCGCCCAAACTAGGCTAAGCATCACAACCTACCGCACCTGTGCCTGAGACATCTGCATATATTAAATCCAACTTTGAGCATAAAGATCATTCAAAATACACCCCACTGCCTCTCAAATCTTCAAAACTCCTAAAGAAACTATTGACAGCAGGATACATTCAACACAAGTAGATGTCGGAGGAAGAAAACATGAGACATCGACGCTACTGTGCACTCCTTAGGAATCCCTCTTTGGCCCTGTCCAATGAGCCTCTGGTTCCTAGGGGTTTCAAGCTAGACAAGTTTTGTGACTATCACCAACTATGTGGTCACACCATGGATTATTGTCTATCTTTGCAGGATGACATCCAAAGATTGATCGACCTAGGAAAGTTGGCGCTAGATAAAAGTAGCCCAGTACGTCTTGAAAATCAATCTATGCATGTCTACATAGATCCCCTCAACACCAATAATGTCGGTTACGTAATCAATGCCATCAGTATTGACAATGATTCCATGCCACCTTTCCAGCCATTTGTGATTCGTGTGCCTCAATGTAGTGCACCAATACCACCAATGGTTGGTCCAAGTTCGCAACCACCATTCATTCCGAAAGTCCCACCACCGACATCTACCTTCACACCACCTATTGATGGGGCCGATGTCTTTGACAATCCCCATCCTGTGCAACAACATTAACCAACCTCCTCGACCCACAAGGTAAGACGCCTACTTGGTGGACAAGGCATTGAAGGGGAATACCGTCAAAAGTATCTTCCAAGCCTACGTCTTTGCCCCTCGTATTCACACCTTCATCACCAAAGATGAAGGTCAACATGATTACACAGCCTGCATTACCTTGTCGACAAGGATCTGAACCTAGGTCGAAGGTCGTCTCTCCTTGAGAGATTCGTCTTCTAGGACGAATCGAAGAGGAGGAAAGTGTCAAATAGGTGGATGGCCAAGACTTCTTGGATGCCCTCACCCAGGTCGGGCAAGCCCTAAAGAAAAAAAATGCTACATTGAGTTTGTACGACCTAGTCATGACATCTGTACCTCACCACAAGGCTCTAGTCCACATGTTAATGGTGATTCCGGTCGACCAAAACATGCCAGTGAAAGAGGAAGCAATCCACTCAGTCATACTTCCCTTTGTACCCACAGAGTTTGCAATACCTTAATTAACTTTCCGCAATGATGCCGTTAAGGAAGATCCCGAAGGAGGTCAAGTGACTATGAAACCTCTCTTCATCACAATTCGGATCAGCTAACACTGGATCTGAAGGGTACACGTTGATGACAGTGTTGCCACAAACTTCATTTCCTTCCCTATTATAGATAAGTTTGGATTGGTCGACCAAATTAAACCAACAGCAACATCGTGTTTGAGGTCCTTCAACGGGGCATGCGTCTTGGTGAAGGGCATAGTTCATGTAAACTTTGTAGTAGGGGACCAGTTCCCCACAGACACAATGTTCATCATGGTCGAAGAAATGCTTGGGTTTAACCTGATCTTGCAAAGATCATTGTTAGCACAACTTAGGGCTGTCTCCTCGCCTATACACTAGGAAATCCACTTACCATACGTGGGTAGGGAGGTGATAATCCATGGCGATGGAGTGGTAACACAAGCAATCAGAAACATAGGCATGGAATAGGGTTCAGAAGTTACAACCTCTGAAGATGAAGTGCCTGTTCATGCATGCATTAATCATGCAACAAAGGGATCGGTACAACAAGTTGACCCTCAAATCGAAAATGCATGGGTTGAGTTTTCCTTCCAAGTGAAGGGTAGTGATATGAGCAGGGGCCCTAGCAAAACGCCTTGACCTTACATTTTGATCAACTTAAGAAATGTCAAGAGGTAGCTATGCATAGTGTAGCAACCTGACGACTTCCCGCCCAGTCGCTATCCTTGCACATTCATTATTTCTTTGCCTTGTCAATATGCCGTCCTTTTAGCATGATACGCTACGGCCCGAAATGGCCTAAAACTAGCACCGTTGCATTTCACTTTATCAACATTCTGCTCTCTTGGCATGCTACGCCAATGGCCCGAATTGGCCTAAAACTAGCATTGTCGCCTTTTGCTTTAACTTATTACGCAATGGCCTGAAATGGCCCAAAACTAGCAACAGCCCGAAATGGCCTAAAACTAGCAACAGCCCGAAATGGCCTAAAACTAGCGTACGAAAGCATGAAAACTTTATATAGTTAATACAAAATTGGTTTCCTTTCTGAAGTTTCTCATTTCATTCAAAATTTTTTCCCATTGGCAATGTTTGCAAAAATTCCAAAAAAAAAGTCCCATGCTGTCATGGGTTATCTCCGTTCGCATTGCCTTCGTCGTTTACCTCCGCTTCATCTACTTGTGCATCGCCTGCTCCTGTGTTGCCCCCTGTTGGCTCTTCATTTCCTCCCTCCACGGGTCTCACACCTTCGTCATGAGCTTGTATCCCAAAGATGAAGTAGTTAGCTAAGGCAGCAAATGCAATAAATGCTAACTATAGCATAGCATTAAAGCGACTAACCTGAGGGGAGCCTGCATCGGTCTCAAGAGGTATCTGGTCTAGATCAAGCCTGAGGTGATGCCTAATCTCCTCCATCGAAATATACCCATTCATTTATCATTTTGCATTCCCGTATACCAACAATGTGGAAGAATACGAGGGGCTACTCAGAGGCCTCTTAACTACCCGAGCGCTGCATGTACAACACCTGGCGATCCGAGGAGATTCACAACTAGTTGTGAATCAAATCACTAAAGTCTACACCTACAAGGATACACACCTGCAACCCTACTATGACCTAGCAAAAATCCTACTAAAGGAATTCATGACCATCGATGTGCAACACGTGCCACGCAACGAGAACACCGTAGCATATGCCTTAGCTACCCTCGCGTTAAACATCCCATCAAATTCCTTGGCAAACCATCCAACTATGATCATAGAATGCATGGAGCCTATCACTCAGGTGGAACACATGGTCTCTGTTGATGCTGCAGATACCCCAGAGTGGTATGATAACATTAAAGCTTATTTACAGCATGGCAAACCCCTAGGTGGATTAACATTGGCTCAAAGAGATGCAATCCGCAAGCGTGCTTAGCAATACGTGCTCATGCGAAATGATGCCCTATGTCGATGATCCTATGATGGGATATTGTCGGCATGTGTGGGTGGTGAGTAGGCACAAAAGGTAGTTAATGAGGTTCATGAAGGGCTGTGTGGTGGACACATAGAACCCAGGGCTATGGTAGCAAAAATCAGACACCTAGGGTACTATTGGCCTTACATGGAATGTGACTACCTATCAAAATTCAAGATGTGTGACACATGCTAGAGATATAAAAATCTCATACACATAGCACCTATAGACCTACACCCAACACAAATTACATGGCCCTTTTAACGATGGGGACTAGACCTCATAGGGCCTATCATGCCTAAGTCCTCTGCAAGGCATAACTTCATTATCATTGCCACAGAGTATTTTACTAAGTGGGTGGAAGCTATTCCCCTGAGGAAAATGACATCTTAGCAAATATGCCATTTCATCCTCGATAACATCGTAACTAGGTTTGGGCTTTCAATGACTATTGTGATCGACAACGGGCCACAGTTCAGTAGTATGGAAACCCAAACCTTCTGTAGCAATCTAGGCATTGAACAATCATTTTCTTCCCCTTATTATCCTCAGGTGAATGGGCAAGAAGAGGCTATAAATAAGTCCATCATCAACTTGCTGAAGTGGATGCTTAACAACAGCAAGATATGGTGGCACAAGCAAATACTCTACGTCCTCTGGGCCTACCAAACAACTTGCAAAACTATGATGAGTAAGACCCCTTACAGTCTTGTTTATGGATCTAAAGTTGTATTGCCCCTTGAGTTGCAGGTACCCTCACTTCGGATGATCCTTTCCAACATCATGAGCGAAGTCCAAAACAATGAATCACGGACCATCGACCTCGACTCAATGGAGGAGGAACATGTGTAGACACTAAGACAAATTGAGCACTATCAGAATAAACAACAGCAAAAGCACTGTGCAAACTTGCATCAACGACCAATGTAGAAGGGAGACCTCATCCTCAAGGCCGTTCTTGAGCACGTGAGTAAGTTCTTAGCCAACTGGGAAGGTCCTTACGTGGTCACTAAAGCCTTTGGGAATGGAGCCTTCAAACTGGCAGACATGGACGACAACGAGTTCACCAACCTAGTGAACCACACATACCTCAAGCCATACAACATTTGAAGTGCAATGACAACAACACGCACTGTCCACTACAATGATAAATTGGCAGTCACACTAGGCAGAATCTGCAATGACGATAAAATAGCAACATCGAGTAGCATCCGCCATGACATTAAACTGGTAGCAACCGTCTACCACAATGTAAAACTGGCACTGTTAGTCCACTATGACTATAAACTGGCATTGCACGTCTTCTACTACATAACACTGGTATGTACGATCTGCTGGGACCTCAAACTAGCACAACGGTCCACTGGGACCTTAAACTAGCACATGGTCTACCAAGACCTTAAACTGAGTTCGCGTTGTGCCCTCAACATGCACCACCACCAGATACACATCGAACGAAGGGGCATGATACTTATGCATGGGTGGGACATCGTAGCTCCAGGATGCAGTTCTCGACTCAAGGAGAACACAGTCCGAAGCATACGCACCGCCACCCTCGGTGTCATGCTGACCCTTCAAAGACGTCGTATGATGTCACATGAGCCCTTTGACCCTACCGTCACCATGGCCCACTGCCCTGACGATAGTTCCTAGGCTTGTTCCGACTTCTGGGGTGCTGACAGTATTGTGGCCTAGCCATAATATTGTTACTCTTTAGTTCCCCACCAAGGTTTCGACTTGCGCAGTGTTTAGCTATGTGGTACATAACACTGGTATGTACGATCTGCTGGGACCTCAAACTAGCACAACGGTCCACTGGGACCTTAAACTAGCACATGGTCTACCAAGACCTTAAACTGAGTTCGCGTTGTGCCCTCAACATGCACCACCACCAGATACACATCGAACGAAGGGGCATGATACTTATGCATGGGTGGGACATCGTAGCTCCAGGATGCAGTTCTCGACTCAAGGAGAACACAGTCCGAAGCATACGCACCGCCACCCTCGGTGTCATGCTGACCCTTCAAAGACGTCGTATGATGTCACATGAGCCCTTTGACCCNGTTGATCCCATAGCTAAACTGAGCATGCATTCCTTTGGTGGGGATTCCAGTGCATCTATGCCCACAATAGCTCCTGGTGCCTTGGAGACCAGCTCCCCCATGCCAGTGTTGCCAAGGCAACTGCTAGCCTTCTAGCTTTGGGCATCTCACACCAACAATGGTGTCCAAGAGTAACAACAATGCCAGAAGCTAGCAAGACCTTGTTCCTACAAATGCATCTTGCTACAATAGAAAAGGTTACAGCATCGTGAAGTGAGTGACTCAACTAGATCAGCTACTTCAGAGTGCAAATTCTGGCACGTGCGTAACACAGCTCGCCATGCGGAAGGTTGCAGTAGGCAAGTCAGAACCCTCCATGGATGTAACACAACTCATCCTACGGAGGGGACACCTGCCTATAGGAGGTTGAAGAATAGTGCCAGCCAAAGATGAAAATGCAAATGATCCCCTTAGAGCACTTTGACGAGGGACTTAGCTAAACATCATCTTTACCCTCTACCTTAACCTCTGCAAAATCAATGCAATACTCTCAAGCACATCCACGCGACATCTCAGCACTCACTAAGCGACAACATTAGCATTTTGCCTGCTGAGGTGTTTCGTATTCTTTGTCGAAGTCCATCGAGCCTATTCTCCAAATGTTAAGAAAGAGTGGCCAATGAAACACTGTAAAAAATGTGGGGTCATCCTTGCTTCACCAGGCTCTTGTAGTCCTCATAGCATTATGGCAATTCATCGAGAGAAGAACATTCTGAGTCCAAGTTGGCCAATTCAGCAAATTTTCTACTTTGAGCATGGATAGGTTTTGTACCATCCTGCCTGCCCACCAAAGTAGCCTAAACAGCCGATAGCCTACTCAGAAATAGTGTGCAAAATTGGCGGCAGCATCCTGGATGCGCAAGAAATAGTTCGACAAGTTTTCTAAGTCACGAAGCCTACTATGCTACGCTACGCTATGTAGCGTAGTAAGATTTAAAAGACGATGATAGAATGAAGTGCTATGCTATGTGATGTCACACAGCATAGCATAACAATGACTTCACTACCCACTCCCCTTGCCCAATTTTGAGTTCTGCAGTGATGTCCCTTTTCGTCATGAAGCGACGGACCATGTCTGCTGCTACGCTATGTTGAGCTACATGGCGCAGCAAGGCGTAGCAATCCTGGGGAAGAGACAAAAGGCAGTTCAAAAGGCGGATTCAACAAAGTTCGCAAGACTTGCATCGTAGGAGAAAGGTTTTCAAATTAGCAAAGCTTTCGTGACTAAGACAAGTTGCTACGCTACGTAGTGTAGCATAGTTTAGCAAGCATGTGACATATAGCAGAACGTGCGACAAAGTGCTACGCTACGCTAAGCAGGCTATGTCACAAAGCACAGCAAGGCATACAGGTGGTTGTGCAACATCAATGCACTCCACCTAATTGGACCATTGGCACACGTCTCCAGATGCTGGTGGCGCGATTATGATGTGGTAGGATCGTAGTTATTGCATGGCAGGTTCGCATTGCAATAGTCTTGTAGGCCCAATGGTCATATATGACTCAAGTGGCACCAGTAATACAACATAAGCCTATGGCATGTAGCATTTAAAATGCCCCTTTTTACTTACCTTTAGCCTTATAAATACCCCAAAAAATAGCATGTAATAGGCCGAAAAATTTTAAGAAGTACCTACAATTTGGAAAAGTCTGTAATTCTTAAAGTTGGAAATTTCAAAAAAGTTTGCATCTTTCCTAAAGAAAAAAGCTTCCAAGTAGTGAAAAATTGGAAATTATGAAACAAAAATTTCCCCTCTCTCCAGCATTGTAATATCAAAGTCATCTGTCTAACACTATAAATAGCAAGTCTTTCTTGGCTAGCATGAGGTCCCCATCTCCGTTCTACCACCTTGGTAGAACCCCACATTATTTGTACATAAGTCTGCATCCAAGCGCATAGCTATTCTTGCTCGGCATGCCCTAGTTACCCTTGGGATTTCTGCACTCTTTCATGCTATGCAGCCGATTGTATCTACCCTGACCAAGCAAGTTTGTAGCTTCAGAGCGGTGCATGTTTCTAACCACACTTTACTTTATCTCTAATTTGTTGTCTCATTTTTGCATTATTTTCTATCTTATTTTCCTTTAAGCATTACTTTGTATTACTGTCACATTTTTACAGTTTTTACCCTACTTCATTTACCCTTAAGCATTATCTTGCATTTCACATCATTTACATTACAAAAGGCTATATTGACGCTGATGTAAGACCCTGTCTGATCAACCAGACCGTTCAAGGCACCCCGTGTTGGCACACACCCAGCATGGCCCTCCTGCAGATATGGGGTTGGAACTGTCGCGTCTGCCGACCCCCGGTGTTCTTCTAGTCACTGACGTTTTCGATTACTACAACTAGCCACTTCAACAACCATGGTGGAAAGCTTAACATGGAAGATTCATCTCCAACATGAAAAAGGTGCCACAAATACTATTTTTACTAAATAAAATGGCCATGGGTGAAGTACTTACTATTTTTAGTAACCCTCCAAATTTCGATGCCCATTCACCTAAATTTGGTAGCCAATTTGCAGCAAAATTGCATTGAATTTGTAGTCATTTTTAGCCCAATCATGGCCAATTTGCAGCCCCATTCATGGCCCAAAGACCCTATAAAAGCTTGCCTCAAACACCATTGAAGGGTTCTAGATTTTTTGGGCCATACAAGAAATTTTTTAATTCTAGAAATTTTCAATAAATTCCACATTTTTGACAAGGTGGAGAAAATTTTGACAAAATAATTTTTAGTAGCAATTTTCACAAACACAACTCCACTCCTAGGGCATTTTCAAGCACTCAATAGCTCTTGAAAGTCTCCATACTTGTAGTCTCTTGAACCCCAGAGTGGAGCAATTTAGCATCCAAATACTCCCACTTTCTCAACCACCTAGCACTAACCAAGTTGCAAATCCAAGGTTGCAATAGTGAAGGGAAGTCCTATAGAATCAAGAGTGGCTTAGCAACCAAATCGTGGAGTAGATCATCTTGGCTTCAATGGGCTTTGAACTCTTGCACAAGTGAACCTCTTTTTTTTTGCATCTAGGCATCATTTCTTGTACACATTTCTCTAACTTATTCTTTATTCTCTTGTCAATAAATTTTAAATTTTTGAGTTTTGTGTTCAATAGAATTAAAGTTATTTTTTTGCATTATTCAAATCTATATATATTTTCACATTTTGCATCTCTCAAGTCCCTCATTGACCTACCAAACTAGTAAGGTCACCTTAAATTCCATTTTGATCATGAAGGCCCTAGGGATTTCATGGTTGAGGAACTACCTGTGAAAAGGATCGTTGGTTCCTATTCTAGAAATTGAGGTTTTCAATCACAATAGGGTGCAACCTATTGTAGTCTATGGATGATGTCCTTTGCCACTCCACACATGAACTCCATCTTGTCTAAAATCTCAACCCATGATTTTATGTGAAACTTAGATGTATTGGCCTTTGCTTGTGTCTTAGGAACTTAGGTGACGATCAGTGATGCACCTAGTAATGTCTTACTAAACAAGGTATCTAGGTCATCTAGATCAATGTTCGCCAAGCCTTAAGCCTCATGTTGTTATAAGAGTGATTCCTTTGCATACCTTTATTCCTCCACTATTATGGTAGTAGCACACCTTTGTGCCTCCTTTGCTATGACAACTACATGTCTTTACTCTTCCTCAATAGTGATAGCTTGGGCTACCATGTCTTGATTCTTATCTATAATTGTTATACATAAAATGGGTTTAATACATGAAACAATAATATAGCCATAAGACATAAAACTTACAATATCCAAAGCATAGTTAAGACATATTGGTGACTACCTGATGTGACCTGTTAAGCCTCAAATTGAGCTTCTTTGTGGAGGGTTGCTCTATCACTGATGCTACTTCCTCAATGAGTTATTTTAATTTTTCCTTGGCTGTCTTGTCAGCCTTAAAGCATAACTCTGAGGCCCTCCTGATGTTGGCTGGCACTATGAGAGGCTACTCCCTCGTGCTATCAGGTAAAGCATACTAACTACCACTATCTCCCTTAGTGGTCACAAACAAAGATACCCCAACACAATTTGGTAAGTTCTAGGCCTACATGGTAGGATAAATATTCTTTCTCTAAAGCCTAGAGAGTTGGTCAATGTCTTGGGTCACAAAATTCCCACCCTCCTCACCACTAAGAACTTTGAGAACCTCTTCAAATAATCTATAAAAAATGTATAATGCATGTGGATTATTACATAGATATCTTTTTAGAGCTTGATAATCTCCTCTAAAAGCCCTATAGCCAAAGAAGTAGCTTAGCTGAACCTAATTCCCTCCATTAGGATCCTCTTAAAGGCCCATCCCTATGTAATGCTGATCACCTTTTTTTATGATAACAATTTAGGAAAGATGTGGGATTTAAATAAGGGATAAGCTTTCCTAAATTAACTTTTGTGAAATCATCCAAGGCAAGCCCAAAGGATCCATGACTAGCACCTAACCATGTCTCAATATTCTTATGATGGCTTGATTCCTTTACTAGTCTAGTGGCAACATTCATCTCATCAACAAGAACACCAAACAAGTATAAAAGGTAGCCTCATTAGTAGGTATAGTGATTTTGAAACCATGAACCATAGTGCTAAAACATATGGCTTCTATGTCAAAGGAGTCAATGATGATTAACATCTCTACAATAGGAAGAGAAGGGATAGGTGCGATGAAAACATCAAGTAAACCTGCACACTCAATGTTTACTTGGATGTTTCTAGGTTCTTTTCCCCTCAATCACTTCTATGTTGGTTCCATATCATCAAATTTCAAGATGATGGTATCCTCAAGGCATCCTAAAACTGATAAGGTAATGTTTGAAAAAGTGGAAGGTCTTGTAAAGTTATAACAAATTCTTAGCATTAACAAAAGCACATCTAGCAAAACCGAGATATAACCAAAAACTAAAACCATAAGTTAAGACCATAGAACACTTAAGCCCTAAGTAGTCATATCAATATCAGACATAATATAACAAATCATCCTTGTTCACACCTTTCTTCTTCTTGTTTGGTGAGTCTTATGTGAAGGTCCTAGCAATGATGGTCTTCTCCCTAATATGCTTGGGGCCCACCCACCAGCTATATGTTTTCTTGGTAGCTACATAGTTCTTGTAAACAAGGTTGAAGTCATTAGTGTATTTATCAAAGTCATTTCTTAACTAATCATACAAAATAGTTCTAATTATGGGACCTTTGGTAAATACACTTAATGTAGTTTGAGCCACCACCAAGGTTTTCTCATTCTTGATCAAGCTTGGATCATTGACCTTGTACTTGTAAGAGGCTCATAAAGCTAACAAGTTAGGAAAGGTAACTATACTAATAAATCCAAAAACATCAAAATCTTATAACAAGCATGCATACCCTTGTATGTGGTACATGGTGCTAGGTGGATTTGGAACCAATGTGTGGACTCTATGTGCCACCATCAGAATATTATCAACATTATACTAAGAATACTCTAGCATGCTCCAAATCTTAGATAGGTAACATGTGCATGTGATTTCCATAGTGTCCACTAGCTTCCCTACCATCTAGGTTTTAGGATCATAAATTATAAACCTAACAATTAGTTTGGCAAACCTAGGTAGCAAGGTCTCCACTATGATACTAGCTACATCCATAGATAAGTGTAACCACATCATCACACTAAAATTTTGTAGGATATAGGTAAGGAATTTCGTTACCCATAACCAGAACCATAGTGAGCCTTACTTAAGAACCAAATCTAGGATTGGGATGTTGGCCTTAGATTAGTTGTTATAACATAGGATTCCCACCAACTGAACCATAATCAAGATGGTCTTCAATAGGGCCCTACATGGAAACAACACTTTGTTGAGATATTACTTCAACACTCAGAATTTCCTAAAACATTTTACCAGACATCCTAGTTAGGGGTGAAATTAGCTCCTAAAAAAAATCTAAGGTGTTGGTTAAAATTTCATCAAGGAATTCAAAAATAAATTCTACAACCTTTATAGCCCTTATGACATCATATTCAAAATGTTATAATATGTATAAACCAAAAGATGCCTTAGTCTCAAATAGCATTGATACAAAAATACCTTAAAACCTAGAAAATAGTCATAGGAAAGACATTACTAAAAATAGCAAAAGAACTTTATAGCCATGAAAAAAAGTTTATATTATTTTCAAAATCCTTAGACATCTCCAAGAGCATGGAACATTGATAAGAAAAATTTCTAAGTGTACCAACACTACCCATCTCCAAGGGGTAAAATTTATACAACCAAAATGAGCCCTAGTTTGTGTAGCCTTAGTCAAAAGTTCATTAAAAATTCATTTTAACTTTCATTTTAGTGATTCCATCACTGAACGAATCTTAGAATCATGAACATTTCAACCATAAAAAGAAAAGACAAAAATCCATAGCCATTTTTACACAAAATGTGACCAAATTGACATGAATGTAGTCATCACTCAAAATCCCCTTTTACATAGGGTTGGTAAAAAGTTTACCAAAAAAAATTTTAGCTTCTGATGTAGTGATTCTACCATTTTTTGAAAACTTACATTGAGTCCTATGCATCCATGTCCATGAATTCATAAACATTTATGAAAAACCAAAAAATGACATAAACCATAACTACACAACATAGCCAAAATGGCCATAACTCATTTATTATAACTTTGAATAAAATAAAACCACAACTAATAGAAAGCTTAGATCTAATATTAAAAATCAAAAACCATAGATTTTAATCATATTTAACTAATTTCGTAACAAGAAATGCATAGGTATACCTATTTTTTACGAAAACTAGTAAAAACTTGTTATAAAACAACAAAACCTAACTTTAAAATCACATCAAATGAAACTTTCAAATATGGTGGATCCATGCTAAGGGGGGCGTCATCCATGCTATCCATCATGGCTCTAGCATGGATAGGTGGGGGTATGACCAAAACTATCAAAATTGACCACCCAATCATCATATGTTAACTCCCACACCTCTTATTAGTCATTGGTAGCCTAGATCTGCATAAAACCAAGTAATTTTTTCATCGTTTTCCTTTTCCATACTGGTGAATTTTTCACCAACATTTCCTAGCATTAATCTAATGTGTATAGCTTGGGGTTATGCCTTGAAAAACCTTCCTAAAACCTTGAATGACCATAAAACTCATTTTTATAGCCTTGGTGCCCCTCTATGACATCTGATTATTGATAATGATCAAAACTTGAGTCAATTTTTACTCTTGTTACCTTAGCCATGCTAATGAATCCCCCATCCATGCTACCTGGTTTGATCCAGCATGGGTCCCCCATGGATATGCAATAAAACCCATCCCATAGCTAAAAATAGTCTTTTGACTTATCCTACTGATCACTCAACCTTTCCAGAACCTTCCAAAGCCTTCAAATTCCATGAAATTGACCAAAAATATTAAAAGGTTACCATGATCCTTCCATCTACACTAGGTCCATGCTAGCTAGCATGGCTCATGGAAGCATGACTACATGGAGTATAAATGATGCCTTAAAACTATTGATTTTGGTGCTAGATCTTAACCATTGACTCTTGCAACCCTAAAAGCTTTGAAACCTTGTCAAATCTTGCCAAAAGTGGCCAAATCAATGCATTCAAGTGGAGCCATACTAGGGGGAATCCTATCCATGTTGGGTAGCATTACCCTAGCATGGATGAAAGGGGGTAAGATAGAAAACTACCAAAATTTATATCAAAGTTAACATATCTTGATATCCTAGCCCCTTAGAGTCTCTAATAGTCAAAAACTTAACAAAATAGACTAATCCTCATTACCATTTCTATATCCATGCTAGGAACCCTGTCACCCATGCTAGCCAGTAGGGTTCCAACATGGGTATTATGGTGTAATCCATGGGAAGTACATTGATACCTTAAAATGATTCCAAATTATCCTACACTGATCCCAAAACATTTCCAACACTACTAGAATCCATAAGACTAGTCAAAACTTGCTAAAAACGTAAAAGGATGTACTCTAATTCTCCATGTTGGATCAATAACGGGTAGCATTGCTAAAGGAAGGTAATTTCAAAAGCCTATCAAAAGACTTTAGAAATGTCATGTTTGAAACCTAGACTTCAACCATCAATACCACCAACCTTGGGGATGTTCATGCATAGTCAAAACTTGTTAAAAATAGCAAAAAGCTAACTCCTTTGGATCATTCACACTGGAGCCACACTAGCTAATGTGGCTCCAAAGGGATGACTTGCAAAACCACCTAGAAACCTCTAAAACTACTAAATTTGAATCATATATCCTAGCCCTTGACACTAGCAACATTGGCAGCTGAGATGCATAGTTAATTTATTGTCAAACTAGCCCATGTAGCAACCAAAAACATCTATGGTTGGAATGAGAACACTAAGAGGTTCACAAGCACATAGCCTTGACCTTACATCCATGTGAGGGCCTTTTGGAGGCAAAGATGGGATGCCCAGAATGGTCTTGTCAATCAAGCTGGGACTTACAGGATGTGATGCTAAAACATTGTTAGGCATTTGCATGATGTTTGTAGCATCAATGATGTCAATGAGGTTGAGTGTAGTCAAGGATTTTCCCCAAAAATAAATGTGTCAACATGCAGTTACATACAAAAATAGCAAAAAATGCAAGTAAATGTTAGAATGTGAATAAAATTCTAAAAAATGTGTAGGAAGAGAATGATAGAAAAAGTGGCACCACCCCAAATGAGAAGAGCATAGTTAACTACAAAAAGGATGAGGAGGTAGGCAGTGTATAAACAGGCATAGTAGGTAGCGTAGTCACAATCTCAAGGTGACTAGGCTTTAAAAACTAACATCCACCATGAAGTTTATGATTGCTAGGTTGCCTACTGCAATGTTCGTAGTCTACAATGCTTTGTAAAGGTTCCTACCGATGTATTAATTCTTGCCTTAAATTTCTCTTTCCAAGATGTTTCATTGAATTTTCCAATGAAATGAAAAAGTTGCCAACCCCTAGAACATAGAGCACTAGTGTAATTATAGGGTTAGGGTTTCTGTAGATTACAAATTGGATGCCACATGGCAATGGGGTAGTTGGGACTATGCTACATCCAACTATGCTTACCACTGAAGCAAATGTTGTTCTGCTCTAGTGTGCTCCAATGGACTTTGCAAGATTTCCAAACAATAACTACATTGCCAAATTGCATGTGCAAGTGCCAAACAGACCACAATGTACCTAAAAATAATGCAAAGTAGTGCAAATTTAGAGACTACACTTTGGGACTACATTTTCCACTCTCTTGAGTGATGTCAAGAATAGGTATAATTTTGAGATGAATGGGCGGTGCAAAAGAAATAAAATTTGCTTATCCTAATTGTTGGAGGAGTGTTAAAGCTAAGATGAAAGCTAGTGTTACATTCTAGAGGCTTCTAGAGGCTATTCTACATGACTTTGTTGACTACACTATGGAGCGTAGTCTAACACTTAGACAAATTTTTCAAAATCAAGCTTCTAAATGACTATTCTCAACTAAGTTTTTGAGCATAGTCTTAATAGGAGAAATTTGCAAATACTTGGTCCTTCATGTTGACTACAGTAACTACACTCTAGGATGTAGTCCTAGTAGTGGAGAGCATAGTCTTGGCAGTTAGAAAAATCTTGCAAAATTAGTGACTTCATGCAAACTACACTCTAGAGAATAGTCCTAGAAGTTAGAAATTTTAAGAAACTATTTTTTCCATGGCAACCAAGCCCTGTAACTACTAGTTTAACACTTACAAAAATTTGCAAAATTGGCCATTTGTTTACAGACTATGCTTTGGAGCATAGTCCCAACAGTGGAGAGTGTAGCGACAGGAAACGTCGGTAGCTGGAAATACCGACCGAGATTATGTGTATGCAGTTTTAACCACGGATCTGCGCGAGGGCTATGCTGGAAAAAGCGAATCCACGGTGCCCTAAATGGTCTTGTCGATCAGACAGGGACTTACGGGTCAGTAAAACAATGAAGATTACAGATCTTTGTGTGCTACGATTTGATTCGAGGGATCATGAACTGGGAGGAAAATAACGTGGATGGATCGCTACGATGATAACGTTAAACACCCTGAAGAGACGCTAATCAAGAGAGAAACGCGTGATTTTCAAATATCTATGTTTCGATTTTTGAAAGAATTTGTGTTACGTTACAATGGGAGAGACCCCCGATAGCTTTATGTAAAAATGAGCACAAAACAACAAGGAAACTGTCCAAACAGAAGTCCGATCTACCTCATAGGCCAAAGCTGGGATGCAAGGATGGTCAAGCTCTGAGGTCTGCCGATCAATTGTTTCTGACTGGTAGAGTCTGCAAACTGGGCGAGACAATCTCACAATCCGTTTTCTACTTATTTGCTTCGAGCAGATTCTGCACAGGGCAACGATCGCTAATGGAAGGCTCTCTCTTGTTGCTAAGGCTCAAGTGCACTGTGCTCTGTTCTTGCTGAAGGATGATGCTGTCAGCAGTTGTCAAAAGGTTGCTCTTCATTTCTCTGCTCAAGGTGATAAGTGTTTCCTTGTTCAGAAAATGCTCTTGCCCTTTTGATTTTCTGCTGCTCAAAGTGATAAATGCTCTGGTGCTTAGAAAAATACCTCTGCTTCTCTGATTTTCCAACCCTTGTATCTTTCTCAACTGAGGTATTTATAGGCCGCGACGCTCCGTGGAAAAGGCACAACCCTGATGACGTGGGTCCCGGATATTTCGGGTTCCATTGACTTGATCATTTTAAGTCAGACTGTGACTACGCACAACACGCTCGCTTGCGTGTTATGCGTGTGAAGAGCAGGTACATGTTGAGTGTGCTTCAATTGCTTTTAGGCTGTATTACACTCATTTTCATTGTGTTGCATGTATGAGCGTAACCCGGTATAAAAACAACATGCTCAAAATTGTCTTACGCTCACTACGCAGCTGCGCGTAACAAAGCGTAGATAATGACCAATTTACGATCACTACGTAGCTACGCATAACGAAGCGTAAATAATGACTAATTTACGCTCACCACACAGCTACGCGTAACGAAGCGTAAACAATGTCTGGCCTTAGTGATGAAATACGCAATGATACGCATCGCCGCGTAACGAGTGTAAAGACAAGTTATTCATGCGCCGGGAGAAAAAGTGTCGAACGTTGTGCTTCTCTGGACTCTACCTTCGACTATTTTGGAGCTTGTTACGCTCATTACACTGCCATGCGTTATAGAGTGTAAAATTGTCCTTGAACAAAATACTTAACACAAGAGATCGCATATCACACTGCTTAAGCTTCTCCCTATGCTGAAGTAACTATCCTTCTGATGTCGGACTATGTCGAAACACCATCACGCTGAGCGTCATTACGCTATGTCGCGTGATATAGCGTAAACAGTCAAAAGCATAGAAAGATTAGGAATCTGCATAGGAAGTTGCAGACTTGATGCTACGTGCCTCTTGGCGTTGCTCTATCTTATTCCCCCCCTCTGGAATGCTGAGATGCACCCTTGCCTGAATTGCGAATCTTTGCCTGAAGCTGACTCGCGATTTTTAACGGTGTTTCAATGGCCCCTCTTTGTGGACGGTTGGAGAGCTTACCCGAAAGACATCGATAAAGAATACGAAACACCGGATCGGTAGAAGCGAGAACATCATGCATCCATGGCTACTCAAGGATTGCCCTGTCATCATGGAAGGGCAAAGCTAGAGGAAATGGTAGACAGAAGGATATGGCTGGAAACAGGTTCGGGGAAGATGCAAAATGAATTATGATGGTAGGGGTATGAAATACGCTCGAACGCACAGAAATGTACGCACACTGATGTCAACAGGAATGCTTTCAGACGAGTGTAGCACGTCAGTCTGAGGTTTCTCTGTCACCGATTATAGCAGGAATGCGTGGAAAAGGAGCGTTGTGCATCACTTTCTACGATGTCTCTGCTAGCGTGAGTGCGGAAAATGAATACTTGCGTATGTAGGTTTTGCGTATGGGAACCGGGTGGTGGGGATGGAGGAAATAAGAGTTAACGGTAGGATTGTGCGAGGTATAGACGTGCAGAGCTAAGTGGTCGGGCAAACCTGAGCAGCCATTTCAACATACTGTTATACTTCACCGCTCAGATAGACGCACCTTTGGACGACATTCTCCAAGGCATATAACCTGCAACCACAAAAGAAAACAGAGGATACCATTGCTCATGAACAAGGGGCGAGGTTCTTGAAACAAACGCCGTTTGATGTGAGATAGAGCGAATGGGCTATAAAGAAGGTGCCGGAGCACGCGGGGTAGAGCCGCCAATCCTGATGATTGGCCCAGCATATCTTCACCAAAAGGCATCAGACACAGTACACCTAACTGGCTGTATGAGGAACCGGCCAGATGAATCTGCGAAGCTGGCGTCCGATAGCGATGATTGGCGGAGAGTCCCGAGGCCGTTGTCGACGAGGATTTCGTTGGGGCTCCGGCTGGCGAGGCGAAACTCTCAGAGGTACTACCACTGCAGCGGGCGCGGTGGCAGTATCTTCGAGGGATCAGTAAGATGCCTCTTAGCTTATCCGAGGAATCAGTAGGATGCTGATGGGGTGGCAACGCTGGGACTGTCTCAGCATCCCACCCCGTTGGCTGTGTAGCTGTACAGAGATGATCATGCTCGCTTGATTTAAATGGTGGCGGTTTGTAAGTCCCAGTTTTAAGTCCTGGTAGACTGCCGTTACTGGTTTTAAGTCCCAGCAGACCATGGTCCCAGTTTAAAGTCCAGGCAGACCAAGAAGTGCTAGTTTTACGTCGTAGCGGATGGTGGTATGTCTGATTTATGGTCTCAGCAGACCGTGCTGTGGATGCCAGTTTCGCATCATGGCCCAGGGACAGATCTGTGCTGGTTTCACGTCTCAGCAGATGGCTACGTACCTGCGCCAGTTTAGCGTTGTGGCGGATGCGTGTAAATGGTGCCAGTTTTTCGTCTTGGCGGACCTGTACAACACTGCCAGTTTTACGTCGTAGCAGACGGTTATAACTTCCCAGTTTAGTGTCCTGGCAGACACGTGCGAGGAACGCTAGTTTTACGTCGTAGCGGACAGTCAGTGCCAATTTCACGTCGTAGAGGACGCGTGATGCCAGTTTTACGTCATAGCGGACGATTACAACTTGCCAGTTTAGCGTCCTGGCGGACACATGCGAGGAACGCCATTTTTACGTCGTAGCGGATGATCAGTGCCAGTTTCACGTCGTAGCGGATGCCTGATGCCATTTTTACGTCATAGCGGACGAGTGATGCCATACCTGCTGTCGACACCGTAGATGCTGCTAGATGAAATACCACTTCAAGTATACATGATTTACAGGGTTTGCTAATTCATTGCCGTTGACATCTACTAATTTGAACACTCCGTTACTGTACACGTCGATCACCAAGAAAGGGCCTTCACAATTTACAGAGAACTTGCCTACTAGTTCACGCACAGCTTTGAGAACAAGATCTCCTTTCTTGATCAGGCGCTGTTGAAGGTTGTGGCAATGTTTCTGGCGTTGTTTGTCTTGATATTTTTCAATCGTGTCAAGAGCCTGTATCCGCTTCTCTTCCACTGAATCCAGATCTACGATTCGAGACTTGGTGTGTTGAGCCTCATTTATAACCGTGGAGAGGACCATTCTCAGAGAAGGAATTTGCAACTCGAGAGGCAGCACTGCTTCAGATCCATAAACCAGGCTATAGGGCGTACTACCTGTATCTTTCCTACATGTAGTACGGTACGCCCATAGCACATAAAGGATTTTATCATGCCACCGTCTCTTGTTACTGTCGAGCATTTTCTTGAGCAGATTGATTACTATCTTGTTTGATGCTTCAGCTTGACCATTCGCCTGCGGGTAATAGGGGGAGGAAAAAGACTGTGTAATGCCTAGGTTATCACAGAAGGATTTCAAACATGCAGTTGTCGTGGGTTTGATCACGTCTATAAGTCCCAATTGTTCGATGATTGGATACGGTACCACATTAGTGGCTGCCTCGTCATCTACATGTACCCTATGTATCTTAAATTGGTTTATATGTATGGTTATAAACAAGGGGGTCGTCGTCGTCTCGCCGGTTGTTTTATCTGTTTTGATGCTCTCGTCACGAAAGCTTAAGGTGTTAGGGCTGACCCCGCGAGGAGAATACATCACCGCATGGATTGCTGGTTCGCTCGGAGGCAAGTCCTCACTAACCGGGATAGATGTTAACATGCGTACAAGCGCTTCGTGGTGAGTCTGGGAAGTCAACACTAAATCATATAAGCTTAAAGACGTGTTTTTTTGTTTCAGTGCCTGGGTGACTTGCGTTAGGACCGTCGCGAAATCTCTGCTGTCAGGAGCATCTTGGTTGAGAGGGACCGGGTCCATCGGGCCCAGGAGTTTTATCTCGTGTTTTTGTGATTTGTCTTTTTTGCGGATGTTAGCAGTTTCTCGTTGTTCGTCCGTCCGAGAAGTTTCGCCGCTGCTGCCTATGTCAGGTTGATTGTCTGATGATGCCATAGGCATGGAGCTAAGAGGTGTTGGTTTAGGCGGCCCCATGGCTAGCCGTTGGTTTTCCTTCTCCACGCGTTCACGTGTGAGCCTATCCGCTAGGTGTTCTCGCGTGTTACAAGGGCTTGGCCTCGGACCCTGGGATTGTCCAGGGACCTTTACGACGTACGGAGCGAGACGGGGTTGCGGGTATGACTGGGCTGGAGCCTGTGCGGGCACCCGGACGACGTATGGAGTTGGCCTTAGTGGAGATGGGACCTCTGTCATTGCAACCGCGGGTGGTACTCGGACTACAAAGGGGGCAGGCCGAGCGTAAGGTGTCGTTGTGCTCGCGGGATTAACGGGGGGAATGTGCACCACGTAGGGTTGTTGGCGCGTCGTCATGTTGGGGACGGGTGTAATCGAGGGTACTCGAACTACGTATGGCCGCTGCGGCGTACGAGATGTCTGGGGTGCGAGCGTAGGCTCAACGAGAGGGATTTGAACTACAAACGGCTTGTTAGATATTTTCTTATTCTCTGGGTGTATCATATTAATGTGGGGTGTGTCGGGCTCCTCGTCACAGTAAATCGTGCTAATTGTGTATGGAGCCTCCTTAGTATTTAGGGGGTCTTGGTACACTCCCATGGTTTGATTTTGTGGTTGGATGGGGTTAGCCCCGTCAAATGTGATGCTACCTTCGTCAATCATCCGTTGGATATCTTGCTTCAAAGTAAAACAGTAATCTGTTCCATGTCCCGGTCTTTGATGATAGTCGCAAAAGCGATCCATCCGGAACCCTTTGGGCACGGGGGGCTCATCTGGGGTTGCTAGGCTCGGATTCTGTACGAGTTGACAGAATCGGTCGTGTCTTTGAATGGCTGCAGGGGATAATTGTTTGTGGCTCATCAACCCAGCCTTTAAGAGTTGATCGAAGAGTTGAGAAGGCTTCATTGACAGAGGCGTATATTGAGAGGGTTCTTTCCTCTCAAAATTCCGTGTACGATTTGTCGGATTTTGCTGCGGTGATGATTCCTGTGCAATGGTTGTGGGCGGGGGGTGATAATAGTTAGTAGGTGGCGTCGGTGGCTTTTGTTGTTGCGTCCCTGCTACGGCTGCTATAGTGGTTTTAGCCTTTTCTTTGTGTTTCTTAGTATGTTGATTCTTAAAGGCTATGTAGGCTGGATCGTGACTGTTTTGGGCAGCTTCTTCAATGTTCTTAATTTGTTCGAACGCTTGATTGAGATCTCGCGCATTGAGGTAATACAGTTTAGATTTAAAGAAATCGTTGACGGCCCCTTTTAGGATCGTAAGTAGTTAAAATGGGGAGATCGGTTCATGAAGCTCATTCAGAGCTGCGCTCCATCTTTGAATAAATTTTTGGATCGGTTCGAGAGGCCCCTGCTTAATCTGCATGAGGCTATCCAGCGTTGGCTCGGGTTTCAAGTTGTACTTAAACCGGGTCACAAACTGGCGTATAAGATCATCCAAAGCACAGATGGAGTTCCTGGGCAAGGCACGGTACCAATCGAGTGCCCTCCCCGTAAGGGACATGGGAAACACCCGGAGGACAGCGTGGGGCCAGGCTTGGAGCAGGGCGCATTCCAACCGGAATGTTATGAGATGGGCGTTAGGATCTGTCTCGCCGTTATACTTGGTTAATGTTGGCAAGGGAACACCTTTGGGCAAGGTTAAAGGTGGGACAGAGGAGCTGATGGGGTCATCATTGTAGAAATCTACCACTTTCATCTCCCCATCGGTGACGGTTTTGAGGCGCTTTACCTCGTCTGTCAATTCCTGCATCATTCTTTTGGCATCTGCCCAATCTTGTGCGTTTGGGAGCAAGGTGGTTTGGGCTTGTGGCGCGCTGTATGGGTTAGACTGCTGAACGGTTGACTGGAAGGGTGAAAGTTGCATCGTTGGGGGTTGCGTTTGCGGGAAGTGTATGGTGGATGGCATCAGAGGCACTACATTATAGAGAGGAAGCTGTTGCTGCTGTGGTCGTGGCTGTGCCTGAGGCACATGAATCGGTGGCAACGTGTGGGGCGGCATGTAGTGGTGGGAAGCCTGGTGCGACATCGTGCCCGTCATCGGCCACTGTCTAGCCACGTTGTACGAGGAGGCCCCTTGTTGGGTTACAGCAGTGAAAGGGGGCGCGTGCGTTTGGATATGTGGGATGTAGTGAGTGGGTGTGGACACAGGTATAACGTGTGGCATTCTTACCACTTGGGACTAGGCTTGAAACGTCACTCCTAGGTTGCTGTGAGGGGGGTGTGCTTGTGAGGATGAACCTGCAAGTGTAAAAGGGAAGGCATTGGACAAAGGGTGGCCTTGGGGAGGGACTTGAGCTGACGCGGATGTTTCTTGTAACAGTGCTTGGGTGTGGTCAGAGGTAATGGGTTGGAGCGGTATGGTTTCCCCTGCGTCCGGGTTAAATACGGGGTTTACATGGTTATGTGGACTGAGAGTATGATAGGAGTCCTCATGCTCGGATTGCGCAGCGAACTCGTCCTCTTCACCCCGTTGTGGTTCTACCGTAACTTGATCTAACGATTGGCTCCTGTGCAGAAGGAGCTGCGTAAAGAGCTCCGAGAATTGCTCCGGAATGGGGATTACGTCGTACAGGGAAGGGATGAATTCATACCCCCCTCTGTAAAAGATCTCAAATTGCCTTTTTACTTCCATCTCTGCCCGATCTACTACCAGGCCAGCTTGTATCTTAATGAAAATGAAGTTGTACTCGTCTTGGCTTATGATGTTAGCGGCAGGGTCTCTCCCTTGCAACCTCAACGATCGACGGAGCCCCATTGTGGGTTGCCCTCCCATATGTTGTGTAATGGATTGTTGGGCAGCTGTTGCGTCTGAGATGTTAACGTTTTGGGTAGTAGCAGCAGTGATGTTGATGGGATTCATGATTATGGACGATTTGAGTGGGGGAATTGATATGGATAACGGTGTATGCGGTGGCGTAGACAAGTCTACAGGCTAAGGATCCGGCGTAAACGTTGGCGTAAGCGTGTAGCGTGTACGCTGGGGTTCGTCTGCAGCGTAAACGCTGGCGTAAGCGTGTAGCGTGTACGCTGGCGTAAGCGTGTAGCGTGTACGCTAGGGTTTGTGCAGCGTAAACGCTGGAGTCGGCAGCGTAGACGCTGAGTTTGATTTTAAAAACGGCAGCGAGGACGCTGATCAGCGTGAACGCTGAGGGACGTGAAGCCTGTTTAGCGAAGGGCCCTCCTTCTAGCGCCAAAAACTATGCTGACCGAAATCGTCGGTGCGAGGCTGGAACGTTGCAGACACCGAAAGATCAGCGGGCGAGCATAGTTGACCCTACCTCCGCTTGAGGGCGAGCTGGAGTGGACGAAGGTAGAGTGCCTTGGGTGGTCCGCACGCGGATCAAACAAGAACTTTCCCGAGCACCGCCGAAGCGTTATATGCTGGGTTATACGTAAACAGGGCGTAAGCGATGAATCAGGCGTGCACGGCGTAAATATAACGGGCGTGAACGGAGTAGGGCGTGAACAGCGTAAACAAAAATGAACACAGCGTGAGCGTACGGGCGTGACAGCGTAAACAGTAAATGGATGTAGGGCGTAGGAAGCAAACAGCGTGAACAGTGGGCGTGTACAAACGGAGACGGAGTGAAAATGCAAGCGGGCGTGAACGAAGGGTGGGCCAAATTGACGTAAAACTAAAAAAGAGCTCACAGCGAGCGTAAACAGTGGTCGTCTTCGGACGCGAACCGAGCGCGGAGCGCGAACGTAAGCAGGCGTAAACGAAGCGCGGGGCAAATTAACATACAACTGTAAAAAGAACTTGCAACAAACGTAAACAATGGATTATAGAGTTAAAATGTTGTGCACCGGTCTAACGCAGTTGTGTAGGGACACAAGCCGGACGTAAAGCCCCGGTGGACAGAGGGATGCAGCTGGTTGACGCGGTAGGCGAGGGGCGGACTGTGCTCACCGTGCAACGTGCAGGACTTCCAGCGTAAGCGTAAGAGTAGAGGGTTTCCGCAGTGTAATTGCTCTGGGTTGACTCTGGTCAATTTCTGTTGCCCAGTAAATGTGGAAAACTGGGCTATTTATAGGGGTAGGGTTACCGGGAAAAGCGGACGGGGGGACACGTGGCGTATAGACCGGGCGTTACAATTTAGAAACTCGGTACACGCTGGGCGTATACATTACAAGCTGGCGTGTACGCTGGGCGTACACGCTGGGCGTATACGCTGAGCGTAAATGTTACAAGCTGGCGTGTACTCTGGGCGTACACGCTGGGCGTACACGCTGGGCGTATACGCCGGGCGTAGACGCCGGGCGTAGAGACCGACGGATGTCCACTTGCTTCAATCCTTGCTCTTTGGTGTAATCTTCATGTTGCCATTGAAAATCCTGTCGTCAAGCGTGTGCCCCTGCTGTACCTGGGCGTGTACAGTGACCGTAGACGCTGGGCATGTACGCTGGGCGTGAACGCTGGGCGTAAACGCTGGGCGTGTATGCTGGCACAACTCAGATTTTTGTGGTGTTTCAGGCACGACCACAATGTTAGATACCCAGTCTGAGCAATCGACCACGCGGATGAAATCGGCCTGGTATAGCTTGGTGATTTCATCACGCACCGCTAGCGCGATCAGTGGATCTAGGATAATGTTATGCTAGATTAACCTAGGATCTAACCCAGGCATATCCTCGTATGACCATGCAAAGACAGTAATGTTGTCTTGCAGGACCCGTTTTATAGCGTTGTGCGTTTTTTCGTCTAACAAAGAACTGACTTTGTGCGTTTTAGTCTCACCCTTATGCGTAACGATAGGGACCTTACTAAGGGGGTCCTCGGTTATGTCTCCAGCCTCCAGGTCTAGCGTGCGCGTTGACTGTTCTGGCCATTCTGGGGATGTCTCTGATGCAGCTATAGTTACGCTTTCTAAAGGGAGGTTAACGTCTACTAGCGTGGAGTCAAACTGTCTAATTAACTTCCCATATGGGCCTGTCAAAGTTAAGGGTGCTGAAACTATGACGTCCATTCTCCGTCTGTCCTGCAAAATTGGCAAGTGTGTAAATGGTTAGGAGACAAGTGACGTGATGTCGCCGAACGTGGAAGGCTAACTGAATTTTGAATATTATAGAGAAGTTGTAATCAATGTAACCCGATTACGAGGCGATAAGATGTGGTAGTTTAACGTCATTTCGGACAGCGGTGCGTGCGACATCAACTGCATTAATATCTGGATTTTCGGATTCCGTTTCAGGAAAGTCCCTCTAAAATCGGATATCAAGTCGGTGATTCTCGCATACAAATAGGCGGTTTTCTGGTTAGAACGGACTGTTGGTTACTGTGCGTTCGAATTCGCAGGTATTTTTCTAGCAAGAGCAAGAAGAGCAGAAGATTTGAAGGTGCAAAGCTGTGCAAGTGTTGAAGCTGTGATAATGGCGCCTAAGACGAAGAAGAAGAACACTAAATTGGCTAAAATCGACGAGGTACAGGAGAACCTGGCACATGTTCAACAGGCCGTGGTCGCAGTGTGTAACCTGACACCCTTGAACCGGTAGGTCATTCTTTGCATGCTCGTGTTATTTTTGCGTTTGTGCTATACAACGTTCTTCGTGTAGATGAGGGTTTATGGACCTTGCGTTTTAGCGAGGGTTTGGGCATGGTTGCGTTTATCGCCATTGTCAGAGACAGACCTTGCGTTGTTACAAGGGTTTGGGTGATTTCCTCATAGAGGGCTAAGCAAGATTTGTAATGTTTTTGTATTAATGATGTAACTGTGAATCTAGGCGTTGAGTTATGTAGCGTGTTTTCTGTACAGTGTCTTGCTGAAGCCTATTCTGATTGTGTTAGACCTCATTGGGGTTTTGTGTTAGGTGAACCCCATCGTCCCCAATGTCCCTCCTCCTCACACACGAGTGCAGGGGAAGGCCATCTGGTTCCGCAAGGGGGCGCTGGAGTTTCTGCAGTTTTTACTGCGCAACTTCAGCATCATTGTCTGGGCTAATGTGACTGGTGATGTTGCCGGTGCCATTTTAGAGCACCTGTTGGCGGGGTCTGCACAGGGGATTCTGGCTTACTTGACAGACGGGGCCATCGACACGGGCCATCCCGAGGAACAAGCGCTCAGCGCCCGAGGTCTGAGGAACTTAAACTGGATCTGGGACATGGCCCGTTTCAGCTGTTATCATGCGTATAACATGTTGTTCATGGCTCGCCATGTGTCGACGTACTTCCAGAACCCACAAGGCATGGTGTACTACACGGGCGGGTAAACAAATTTGGCTTACTGTGTTGTCTTTATTATTGATATAATGTCTGTTATTGATGTGAAGTGTAAGAGAAGTCTATGTGCAAAGTGTAAGTTAAGCCTACGCTGTAGGGTACAGGTTTTTTATACATGACAACAGGTTAATTGGTGATGGCGATGCGTTGGCCTGGGCTAAAACGGCAATAATGGCGTTTACCGCGACCAACAACGTGTGTGCTGGTGTCATCAGGTAAATTGGCCATGAGATGCGTGAGTATCACAGACGTTACGAGCGCCCTTTTAAGAATTGTCAGGAACTTGGGTGGCTGCACAATGACTGGACCTCAGATCCGCCCCTTATGGTTGAGGACGTACAGAGGGACCTGCCACCATTCCCTTTGCCCTTCGGACCTGGTAAGGCCGCTGCGTGTTCTAATGTTATGCGTGTAATTGTGAGTCATGCACATTATGTAATAGTGTTTCTATTTGACTTGCGTTTTATGCCGTTCAGTCAAGGAATCCCGGGAGATTACCCTTATGATTTCCGGCCGTGAGGCGAGGGATGTTCTCTTTCGTTACGGTGATATTAAGGAGGCACAGCATTGGCTCGGCCACTCGGTGGCCCCAGTTGCAGTGACCACCAAGATCGAGGCAGTAGGGCTAATGCACCTATTTTTGGCTGCAACCCCTGATGTCCCCGCCAGTAAAATGATAACCTTGGTCAACTCCTTCAGCGAGAAGGTGGATCGTTTTTGCACGCGCGTGCATAACGTGCACGTAAACTTCGATATTGACGCTCAACTCTTCTCGGAGCTGTTTGGCATTCCTTCGAATGAACTTCCCGTAAAGGCAAAGACCAAGAGGAGCCCTAGAGTCGAGGAGTTTCTGAAGGAGTGGGTCAAGATCCCTAAAGAGACCAAGGGGTTTCCTTGTGAGAAATTCGAGATGGGGACTACCAAGACACTTTATCCCCTTTTTCGGGCCTGGACCTTCCCCAAAACCCTCTCGCAGGCGAAGTTCTTTTTGGTAGAACAGACCTGTATTATGCGAGAGGTCCTGGAAGAGGGAACCTGGTTCGATTGGGCGAGCCATCTTGCCAAGGGATTGCGCAGTGAAATGGTCAAGCTTCGCAAGAAGCTCGAGTCCCGCTTCAATGTGCATTACGCCTTTTTCATAGCTTGCCTCCGGCGGTTTGCTGAGTTTCTGGTCGTTCAGAGGAATGGGGTCTGGGCATAGTAAGACCAAGACCAGCTATCCAGACCTTGGATAGCCCACATTTTCAACACTACCCGTGGGCAGGATCCGCCGGAAGGGATCGGGGAGTCGTTGTCTGTAACGACTAAAGGCTTGACGGCACCCCAAGTACGAGGTCTCGACAGCATAGGCGGGATAATGCCTACCTACACCGGCGACGCCTCGCGGTGGAAACGCCTGGCGGAGGAAATTGTGGAACTGGTAGCTCGACAGAAGAGGCACCGCCTAACTAAGGCCCCTGGGGGTGATGCAGGCCAAACTGTTGGGATCAAGGTGCAGCGGAATAAGCCTCTGCCCGGTAAGTGTGAAAGGATTTGTATACGCAATGCTTTACTTAGATGATCTGGAATTATATGCTAACGTATGGTGGTGTAAACAGTAAAAATGACAGGGCAATTGACCCCTGAGACAGGGGCGATGATACTAAGCCATGGGGAGGGGGCCTCAATTTTGGAAGAAGAGGCCCCAGCTGTTAATATGAGCCGTGTGCAGGTTCTAGTGCGTGAGGCGGCCCCAGCTGCTAGCGGAAGCCGCGTATAGGCTGGGGTGCGTGAGGAGGCCCCAGCCACTGGAACCAGCGACGCACAGACTCCAGTGCATGAAAGGGAAAAAGATACGGAAGATGTTGATGAGATTGCCACTGTCACCGGCAGAGGTAATGAGTGCGTTAGTGTGTTTGAAAAATCTGTTAATAGAGGGAGTGTCTAACCAAATTATGCTATAGGGGAAGAAGATGCCTCAACGTCTGCTGCTGTGAGCAAAATGTGGAGAGACTTCCCTGATAAATTTGCCTTCATGGAAGGCGTCGTCAGCGACATGATCGAGTGTCTGGAACGCGTCGAACCTGGCACTGGTAAGTTATGGCTGTAACGAGGTTACGACATAATGTCTTAGTAATGTGTCATCCGTATTGATGCTTGTTTTCTGTTAGGAGCTCACCTCCGATGGGATCCCGCGGAGCCCATTGATCTGGACACAGCGGAGCCCCCATCTAATGGGGTAGTCGTGCCATGCTACATTTATGAGGAAATGCGTAAATGTGCGTTACGCTCGACGCGCTCTGTATGGGAAAGTAGGAACGTTAATGAAAGCCTATGGAAAAGGCTGCAACGGTCGGAACAGAGGGTTGAATCCTTGACCAAGGAAGTCGAAGACCTAAGGACGCGGTACGAATTCCTACAGGCTTGAGTGATGGGGGATGAAGACTGGCGTACTGCTGTTATTGATCACTCCCGTTATTGGACAGCCATCAAGAACAGCGTACAGACCAGTCGGGCGTTAGTAGAGCAGAGGATGCAAATTGAACTCCTAGCTCAGAAAAGCCGAGACTGGAGGGACTACT
>MNCI01016492.1:387186-413014 GCA_015680685.1 Gnetum montanum
CGTCGCGAGTAAGTTTACGCATGACTTAGTCGGAAGATTTTCTGACTAGCGTCGTCTATTCTAATTTTTGATGTTATTTGATTTTAGGTACCGGAAGAAGGTAGTGAAAATACGCCAGCTAAAGGGCTGGGAGAGGAAACTGTGGAAGCAGAGGTGGAACACAACGATGAAGAGCGTCCTCCTGTGGAGCCAGTGCCGGAACGGGAGCCTCATGAAGGGGCAGTCGTTCCCAGAAATGATGGCCCACTGGAGGATGACCTTTTGGGGCTAGATCCCGAGTTAAGAGATACCGGTGATAGTGGTAGTAGGTGGAATGCATAATTATTGTTTACGCAAAATTTTGTTAATGTTGAGTGTAGTATCATGTTACGAATGACTAGAAAGACATGTTATAAAACCTGGTGGATGCGTTGAATATCAATTACATATATATATATATATTTTATTTTTTTATTTTTCTGTTTCGTCGATAGAGTGCGAGTGTAACTATTGAAAAGTTCACCTAAGTAATGATGATAGAGCGTAATTCCTAGTTTAAGGCTGTTGCGGGCCGGAAGCGTAAAGTAAAGAAAGCGTAAAGTAAAGAAAGCTAGTTTAAGGCCGTTGCGGGCTAGCATATGAGTTTGCGTAAACTAGCTACTAGTTTAAGGCCGTTGCGGGCCAACTGAATATGAGTTTGCGTAAACTAGCTACTAGTTTAAGGCCGTTGCGGGCCAACTGAATATGAGTTTGCGTAAACTAGCTACTAGTTTAAGGCCGTTGCGGGCCAACGACGTAAACACATAACAGAATATAATCTTGCGTAAGTGCGTAAAATAGTGTGAAAGTGTAAATGCAAAGCGTAAACACGGAAAGCAAATATAGCGTAAAAGTATGCTAACAAAAGAAGCTATTAAAAAGGGGAGTATGCTATCTTACAAGGAAATGGTCATGCACGCAGAAGACCCTTGTTCAACCATCGATACGCAATTGTCTCCTAGCGGCTTTTATGTTAAACGTTGCGTAAGGGCAAGGAGGTTTGTGGTTTGGCTCTTCTACGCTATCATCCGGAAATGGCAGGTCGGCCCAGGCTAGACCATCGTCATTGTTGTCATTCTGTTTAAGGGCTTGGAGATGGGACTGATCGTCAGTTGTTTCGATCTCTGAACCCCGTTCTTCTTCAATGTTGTTGATGGTCCTGGGGGTGACCTCGTCGCCGCGTATGATAACCTCCCCTCCGGCGTAGGGCAGGTGTATCTCTTGATGTATCGACGATGAGACCACCCTCAGCTAGGCTAACCACGACCTCCCTAAGATTAAGTTGAAGTCGGGCATCTCCTCGACGACTAAGAATGTGGCTTCCGTTGGGAATTGATCCCCCGCCACAAACTCAATACGTACCATCCCCTTGACTTGAACCCGTGCTCCGTTGAACGATTTCACGCAGGCTATTGTCGTGGGAGTGATCTGATCGACCAATCCCAACCTATCCACAATGGAATAGGGAACGACGTTAGCAGCTGCACCATCATCCACGTGTACCCTCCAGATCCGGTATTGGCCGACCCAAATGGTAATGAACATAGGCTCAGTCATTACTTGACCTTTCTCCGGATCATCTTTGATAGACTCGTCCAGGAAGGTCAACGAGGTAGGCTTGGGTTATTCGGCTTCGGAAGGAAACATGATAGCGTGTATCGCTTCCTCTTCTACCGGCAAGTTGGCATCCACCGATATGGACGTCAACATGCGTACCATAGCCTCACGGTGTTCTCGAGACGTCATCAGTAAGTCGTACAAGCTCAGCGTTGTGTTCTTTTGCTTAATAGCTTGTTTGACTTACGTGAATGCACCAAGGAGATCCTTCTCTCGGCTGGGTTGTTTATCCCCCTTGTCCTCCTCCATTCAGCCCAAAAGACGGATCTCTCGAGGTGGAGCAGTGTCAGTGGGAGGGTTGTTCTTTTTCCTGCAAAGAGGAGGTGGCTGCGTTTTTGTACTTTTTGCCTACTTCTGAGGCGTGGACAAAGGCACAGAGGCCAGGGGCCTGGGTTTAGGGAAGCTGAGCGTAAGGTGGTCTTTTGTTGCGTTAACTGTGGTATTCTCCCCCTTTCGCTTGGGAGGCGATGGCTGGTTATCTTGACGAGAGGTCTGCCCCTGCGTGAGAGGAGCAGGCCGTGGTTCTGGCACCCTAATAATGAAGGGCGCTGTAGGCATGGGCACGGATGGAGCCGCGGCTTGAGTACTATCGCGTGACTGAGGGTGTACTTGGGAAGGTGCCCGTATAATGAAAGGTGGCTGTGAGACCCCACCGGCTGCCGCTGAAGTAGTTGGTGCTTTTGGTGAGCTAGCGGGCACACGCAAAACAAAAGGCTGTTTTGGCGGTCCCTTACACTCACCATCCGTACTCACTACAGTGATTGTATAAGGATCATATTTTGCGTTCAACAGATCCTTATATACATGCAGTGTTTGGTTTTCCGGACGCGTAGGGTTACTGCTGTCTAATTTTAGATGACCTTCGTTGATCATGCGTTGAATGTCGTCCTTCAACGCCCAGCAGTAATCCGTGTCGTGACCACACATCTGGTGGTAGTCACAGAAACGGTCCAGCCTGAAAGATCTCGGAACTGCTGGTTCGTTAGGCAGAGCTAAAGAAGGGTCCTTCAGTAGTTCACAGTGATGCCTGTGATGCTTCAGAGCTTCCACGGACACCTTCTTAGGTTGAATGTGCCCTACCGCTAACAGTTGTTTCAGCAGTTCAGAATTCTTTACAGGTAAAGCCACATATTTTGAACGATCTTTACGCTCAAAATTTGGCTTTGGCTGGGGGGGACCTTCAGGGGCAGCTGTGGTTTGGTTGGTGCTGGCACCAGCCGTGGCCTCAGGAGGCGCTATTGTGGACGCCTTCTTGTTCTTGTTCTTTGCGTTTTCAGTCAGCGTAGCTACCATCGTTGTCGCTGCCTTGCCTTTGTCCTTGGCCTTATTGTGTACGTTTTTGTAGGTGACATATGTCGGGTCTTTGCTGGCCTCCGCAGCATCTTGGATGCTCCTAACTTGTGCGAAGGCCTGATGTAAATTACTCATGGAAAGGTAATACAGCTTTGACTTAATGAAGTCATTGACTGCTCCCTTGAACATAGCCAGCATATGCGAATCCACGATCGGCTCGCGGATCTCGTTCAAGGTGGCATTCCAGCGCTGTATAAACTTTTGGACTGGCTCGAGTGGGTCTTATTTCACCCCCATGAGCTGATCCAGTGTGACTTCCGGCTTCAAATTGTATTTGAAGCGGATCACAAACTGGGTCAGCAGCTCTTCCAAGGTTGAGATGGAGGAGCGTGGGAGGGCTCGGTACCAATCCAAAGCTTTCCCTGTTAACGACATCGCAAAGACGCGGATGATAGTGTGTGGCCACTATTGAAGCAACAAGGACTCAGATCTAAACATGACAAGGTGAGCGTTGGGATCTCCCTCTCCATTGTACTTGGTAAAATGAGGCAGGGACATCCCCGGTGGTAACGACAGCATTAGCACCGCTGGACTAATCGGATCGTCCTGATAAAAGTCCATGATCTGAATAGTATCAGATCCAGCAGCTTTAAGACGTCGGACCTCCTCAGTGAGGGTCTGTATAAGCTGGAAGGCTTGGTTCAGACCTGTTAACGGAGGTGTCTGTGTAGCAGGCACAGGAGGTTGGACCGGGAGGACGGCGCCAGGAAATGGAAACAACGGAAGAGGCTGGCTGGCTGCTGGCTGGGCAGGGATCCCTGCAAGCGGAGGGGCCTGTGAAGACCACCACCTACTGGTTTGGGCGGAGGGGTTAGTAGTTTCCTGCTGCACAAAATAGGGATAGGTATACTGCGGGATCCCTTGTGGAGCTTGCGCGATAGGTGCAAACGGGGGCTGCACGCCGTACACCACAGATTGAGCATGTTGCACCGCTGGGTTGGCCCACTGACCTACGGCAGGTTGGTGGATGTATGTTTGTGGCTGAGCAGTCGCGGGTATCTGTTGAGTGTGCGGATATGGAAGCGGCATGGCCTGGGCCGGGCGCGTTACAGATACGTTATGGGGTTGTATCTGAGGGATGAAATGGGGTGCGGCGGTCGCCGGGATTACCGCTGGGATACTAATTACTTGTTGTGAAGGAACCACCCCCGCGTTATGGTGCAGTAGTTGTGCTTGCAACCTAGACGGCTGCGCGTTGCCCTACGGAAAGATAGGGATGTGCGTCTGCGCGGTCGCGGCTGGGTCAAGAGAGGCTGCCTCTCCTTTGAAAGGGAACAACGGATTTATGTGCGTGTGGGGCGTCAGAGTATGGAACGAATGTTCCGACAGAGCCGCGAATTCATCCTCTGCCTCTTCTCCATGCTGGGGCTCCACCACAGGTTGTGAAGTCTAGCCTTTGGCCATGACCAAATATGCGATAAGTTCGTGTTGGTGTTCGGTCAAGGGGATTATGTCGTAAGCTATCGGCTTAAAATCATAGCCCCCTCGGTGGAGCACCTCAAAGTTTCGCTTCGCCTCCACCTCGGCTCGGCTGAGAGCCAGCCTCGCCTAGATCTTAATGCGTATGAAGTTGTATTCTTCAGGGGTTATAACCGTGAAGATAGGCTCTTTCCCCTGAAGCCTCAATGAATGGCGCAATGGGCCCTGAGGTCCCGTTGCGCACGGAGCTGGTCCTGTGACCACCGTAGGATTGATGGGTGCGACACCCGGATCGGTGGTGACCATGGCAGTTGTGTTTGAGTAAAAGGAATCCATTGATCGATGAAATCGAGAGCAACCGGTACTCGGATCTAAAAGAAAATGGCTGGCAACAAAAAGCACAAAAGGCTTTCTACCCTGTAGGATTTCAAAGAAATCATCCTTGTGAACGATCTATACCACGCAATTGACCGTAGACTTCCCTAGAGGTATTATGTCTATGGTTTAGGGTATGGATCGCTACCAGGGCTACCCGAAATATTCGGATCGGAGGTTCAAGCCCTCCTTCTAGTGCCAGAAAATTGTAGCGACAGGAAACGTCGGCAGTTGGAAATACCGACCGAGATTCCGTGTATACAGTTTTAACCACGGATCCGCGCGAGGGCTATGCTGGAAAAAGCAATTCTGCAGTACCCTGAACGGTCTTGTCGATCAGACAGGGACTTACGGGTCATTAAAACAATGAAGATTACAGATCTTTGCGTGCTACGATTTGATTCGAGGGATCGTGAAACGGGAGGAAAACGACGTGGATGGATCGCTACGATGATAACGTTAAACACGCTGAAGAGACGCTAATCAAGAGAGAAACACGTGATTTTCAAAGATCTATGTTTCGATTTTTGAAAGAATGTGTGTTACGTTACAATGGGAGAGACCCCCGATAACTTTATGTAAAAATGAGCACAAAAAAACAAGGAAACTATCCAGACAGAAGTCCGATCTACCTCGTAGGCCAAAGCTGGGATGCAAGGATGGTCAAGCTCTGAGGTCTGCCGATCAATTGTTTCTGACTAGTAGAGTCTGCAAACTGGGCGAGACAATCTCACAATCCGTTTTCTGCTTATTTGCTTCGAGCAGATTCTGCACAGGGCAACGATCGCTAATGGAATGCTCTCTCTTGTTGCTAAGGCTCAAGTGCATTGTGCTCTGTTCTTGCTAAAGGATGATGCTGTCAGCAGTTGTCAAAAGGTTGCTCTTTGTTTCTCTGCTCAAGGTTATAAGTGTTTCCTTGTTCAGAAAATGCTCTTGCCCTTTTGATTTTCTGCCGCTCAAAGTGATAAATGCTCTGGTGCTCAAAAAAATGCCTCTGCTTCTCTGATTTTCCAACCCTTGTATCTTTGTCAACTGAGGTATTTATAGGCCACGACACTCCGTGGAAAAGGTGCAACCCTGATGACGTGGGTCCTAGATATTTCGGGTTCCGTTGACTTGATCATTTTAAGTCAGACTGTGACTACATACAACACGCTCGCTTGCGTGTTGTGCGTGTGAAGAGCAGGTACATGTTGAGCATGCTTCAATTTCTTTCAGGCTGTATTACACTCATTCGCATTGTGTTGCGTGTATGAGCGTAACCCGGTATAAAAACAACATGCTCAAAATTGTCTTACGCTCACTACGTAGCTGCGCGTAACAAAGCGTAGATAATGACCAATTTACGCTCACTACGTAGCTGCGCGTAACGAAGCGTAAATAATGACTAATTTACGCTCACGACATAGCTGCACGTAATGAAGTGTAAACAATGTCTGGCCTTAGTGATGAAATACGCAATGATACGCACCGTTGCGTAACGAGCGTAAAGACAAGTTATTCATGCGTCGGGAGAAAAAGTGTCGAACGTTGTGCTTCTCTGGACTCTGCCTTTGACTATTTTGGAGCTTGTTACGCTCATTACGCTGCCATGCGTTATAGAGCGTAAACTTGTCCTTGAACAAAAGACTTAACACAAGAGATCGGATATCACGCTGCTTAAGCTTCTCCCTATGCTGAAGCAACTATCCTTCTGATGCTGGACTATGTCGAAACACCATCACGCTGAGCGTCATTACGCTATGTCGCGTGATATAGCGTAAACAGTCAAAAGCATAGAAAGATTAGGAATCTACATAGGAAGTTGTGGACTTGATGCTACGTGCCTCTTGGCGTTGCTCTGTCTTATTCCCCCCCTCTGGAATGCTGAGATGCACCCTTGCCTAAATTGCGAATCTTTGCCTGAAGCTGACTCGCAATTTTTAACGGTGTTTCAGAGAGCATAGTCTTGGCACTTAGGAAAATTTGTAGCTACTTTCCAAAATTAGAAAAATCTTGCAAATCTAGAGTTTTGTTGCAAACTATGTTGACTAGGATTTGGAGAATTATCCTAGTAGTGGGAAGCATAGGCCCATCACATAGAAAAATTTACCTTGTGTTGACACTTAGACAAATTTACAATCAAGACGTGGTGGCCAAAATTTGGTAGTGTTTCAGCCTAGATTTAAGATATTAATGTATCCACACTCAAAAAGGCTTAATCTATGTTGGCCAGCATTCCTTCAACATGGGTGAGTTTCCTTTGTAGATTTTGTAGTAAATTGACACTCCTTGAGACCAAAAATCTATACTAGTGATGACTAAGACCTCATAGCCTTGATCTTGCATATGTTTGGCCTTATTTTTATATTAAAATCCATCAAGCCTCCTCATCTATGCTAGGGCAATGCTACCGAGTGTGGATGAAGGGTTTATAACCATGGAAGACCTCAAATAGCCTTCAAACCAAGCCAAGTTTGACTAAAAACTTGAGAAATCAGTCATTATAGCCCTAAAATCCTGCAAACTTGGTTGATCTGCTCACAAAGCCATCTTAGGAAAAAAATTCAAATATGCCCCATTGAAGCCATGTTGGCCTATGTGGCCTCAATGTGGTTGCATCTTCAAACTTGCTTTAACCTTCCAAAATTACCCAAAAAGAACCTCAAACTCAGTTGTGGATCGTCCAATTACAAAACAATGTCTTTGGCCTTAGATTAACCCTCTTTCATCCTACCACAATCTTGGTCTAACTCATCCATGCTAGAGCCATGCTATCCAGTGTGGGTATAACATGCAACCTAATTTAATGCTTGAAACTTGTTTGAAAACATCTCAAAACCCTACTAGGAAGCCCACAACTCCTAAAACCTAGACTCAACTACAAATTAATCCTATTTTGATCATTTTGAGAGTTTCCATGATAAATCCCCCCCTCCATCCACACTACGGCCATGCTACCTAGCATTGCCGTAGGGGATACAACTTCAAAACCTAATTTTTCACCAATTTTGACCTTTGAAATAGCCAATTTTTACTAATCTATCCCTACGTTGCCTTGTGAAGGGCTTTGACCCCAATTTTGACCCTATTGATGCCACAACATTTATTTTCCTTAGTATCCACACTAGTGCCATGCTAGCAAACATGGGTCTAGTGTGGATGATAGATCCAAGCTTCAATGGAGGCTTCCAAGGGCTAAAATCATCACCAAAATTGACTCCTTGCCTTCCCAAGTGTAATGCGCTAGACGTTCAAGCCATCAGAGGCTAAAAACTATCCAAAACAAACCTAGGAAACTATCTAGCTATTCCATCCATGCTACAAGTCACCCCATCCATGTTGGCCAACATGGGTCTAGCATGGGTCTAGTGTGGGCACACTAAAAACCATTCTTTTTTGCACCAAAAAACCTTGAAATAGCCTCTTCTAATGCCCAACCTTATCTAGAAGCCCTAAATCCTAATGCCATGGCTTGGTACAGCATAAAACTAGTAAGAGCTAACCCAGCTTGATCAATCTTAGTTAATTTTTACCACATGAAATCTATTTTCATTGATTTGACCTCATTTTAATTTTTTTGACCTATCTTTTATCTTCGTTGCCATCAATTGGCCTCAGTATCCCTATATTCACATTATTTTCTCTATTATAGCCTCTACTGACCCATGTCTAGGCTTTGATTTATGTTTAATGATGGGGTTTAACCTTCCTTGATCATCATTTGACACCATGTAACCATGGCCCACTAAGGCCTAAGGGTAGTGTTGTAGCTTGCCAAGTGCTACAACTAGCAATATTGTAGCCTTTTTTTGACCATTTATGATATTCTTTCTCATGATTCATCTTACTACACTTTGTTGAACCTTCATTTGACCTTTGTTTGGCTTATATTTCATTTGGTTTTCTTATTTTCTACCTCCTTATGGCTTTGAATGACCTTATTTACATTTGTTTGACATAAAGTAGCATGTATTTGTATAATTTCATAGCATTTTAACATTATTTACTTATCTTTATCAATGTGCCACTTAATGTGCTTATGGTTGACATGTAGGACTAAAGTATGAGTACCTAGGAGCATATCAATTTGCCTTTGAGCCTAAGCAGGCCTTACAATGATGTTGAATAGTGTATTAACCTTGATTACCTAGATCTTAAGCCTTATAGTATTGTTGACCATATAGCTTTGATAGAGAAACCTCTAGAGTGGACTAAAAACTTGGTTAAGACCCTTGACCTAGAGGCTGTTGACATCACTAAAGACTCTCTAGTTGAGCTTCCTGCCATGATACATAGTGGTGAGGAGAAAACCCTAAACCTAAGTTCCTCATTAGAATCTCAATAGGCTCAAGATATCATCAAGGCCCTACAAGACAATGTTAAGGTCTTTGCCTAGTCATATGAAGATATGCTAGCTCTTAACACACACTTAATACAACATAACATCATACTTGATCCTATCATTAGACAAATTAAGTAAAATTTTTGCAAGATTAGACTTGATTTGGCCTTGGCAGCTCATGATGAAATCACAAAGCTATATCAAGTTGGTTTCATTAGATCTGTTGATTACACAAAATGGGTTTCCAATATAGTGGTAGTTCCTACAAAAAAAGGGAGTATCTGCATTTTCATCAATTTCCAAGACCTAAATAAGGCAACCATCGAGGATGAATTTTCTTTGCCTAGGATTGATCTACTTATTGATACTATAGTTGGGCACACCTTGTTATCCTTTATGGATGGGTTCTCGTGATATAACCAGATTAGGATTAACCTAGAACATCAACTTAGCATGACCTTCATGACCCCTTTAGGTACCTTTTTCTATACCATCATGTCCTCTGGCCTTAAGAATGTAGGAGCAACCTATCAAAGAGCCATGATGTATATCTTTAGTAATTACATGCTAGGATTGCTCAATGATTACGTAGATGATATAGTTGTTAAGTCCAAAGTGGCCAATGATCATACGCATGACTTAGACCTTGTACTTATATGATGCCTTAAATATGAGCTTAGGATTAATTTTAAAAAGTGTATCTTTGGTGTTAAAAATAGTAAGATTCTAGGCTTTGTAGTATCTGACGCAAGAATACGTGTTGATCTTGATAAGGTTAAGATCATATCGAACCTGAAAACACCTTATAACCTTAAGAAAATTTGAGGATTGCAAGGCAGATTACAATTTATTCATAGGTTTATTGCTAGGCTTATTATTAAGTTACAATCCATGAAACACTTTCTTAAGAAAGAACTCTACTATGAGTGAATGAATCAATGCCAAGTTTTGTTTGAAAACCTTAAGCAAGTGCTAGCACAACTACCAATAGTCTATCCTCTACAAGAGGATAAACTATTTTACAACTACCCTACTATCTTCGACAAGTCTATTACCTCTCTACTTTGCTAAAAAAGAGATGATGGATCAGAGATGTTAGTATACTACCTTAGTCATGCATTAGTTTCCCATGAAACTTGATACATTGAAGTGCAGAAGTATTGTTTAGCATGAATCTTCTCATTGAAGAAGTGGAGACACTAGCTCTTTAGAAGCTAGGTCAACATCATTTGCAAAGAAAACATGCTTAGATTCATAATGATCAACATCTATGATAGTATCTGTATGACCCAATGGAAATACATAACAACAAAGCTTAACCTTCATTACATCTCTCATTTCTCAACAAAAGGTCAAGCTATAGCCATACAACTTATTGTTTCACCAGTTGATGACCATGCAATTATACATCCTAAGTTTCCTAATGAATATGTTAACACCATTAGCCAAGTTCCTAAGGGCTATGAAGTAATTATGCACTTTTATGGAGCTACAATTGGCCATGGCATCAGTGCCACTACCAATATAACCTTCTCATCTAGTGAAATCCAACCATTCACCTACTAACTTGAGTTTTCATGTACCAATAATGTCATAGAGTATGAGGATTTAATCAGAGGGATGATGGTAGCTTGTGACCTAGGAATCAAATGCTTAATGATCAATTATGACTTTCAACTTGTGGTTAACCAAGTAACCAAGGCTTACACTTGTAAAGACAAACACTTACAACCTTACTATGACCTAGGAAAGTAACTATTGCAACAATTTACAAATGTTGATATCCAACATGTATTTCAAAATGAGAATACTATAGTCAATGCAATTACAATGCCAGCCCTTAGTGTAATGCTATATGTGTTTAGCAAGTTGCGCACCTTGATTGTGGACTATGTTGTTTCCATCATGAAAAGCATTGAGGATACCTTTATGCTTATGGTTCATACTACTCCTATAAGGAAGTGGTATGATGATCTCAAGTTTTACTTTATGCATAGTGAACCTTCACAAGGCCTAACTACTACTCAAAAGGATGTTGTATGTAAACTATCAAAATAGTATGTCATATTAGGTGATAACATGTTATGTCAATGGTCCTATGATGACATATTATTAGCATGCATGGGTAAAACTAAAGCTTGAATATTCCTAGAGCAAGCTCACAAAGGTGTTTATGGTGGACATATAGAAACTAGAGTTATGTCCACTAAGATCAAATGGTTAGACTATTATTGGTCCTATATGTAAAGTGATTGCATGAATAAGGTTAAAACATGTGACGCATGCCAATGACATAGCAACCTTATACACATACCACCAACTGAGTTGCACACCACTTAAATAACTTGGTCCTTTCAAAGATGGGGGTTGGATATCATTAGATCTATAACACCTAAGTCTTCTGTAGAGCATAGTTTCATCATCATTGCAACTAAATACTTTATAAAGTGGGTTGAGGCTATTCCCCTAAGAAGAAAAACATTTGAACAAGTTTGTAAATTCATACTAGATAACATCATAGCCCTTTTTGGCATACCCATGACCATAGTCACAAATAATGGACCATAATTTAGTAGCCAAAAAATGAGGAATTTCTATCATGATCTAAGAATTAAGCACTCTTTGTCATGACCATATTACCCTCAAGCAAATCAATAAGTGGAAGCAAGTAATAAGGCCATCATCAACTTGTCTAAAAATATGTTGAATAACAACAAGTGCCAGTGGCATGAGCAGCTTATCCATGCACTTTGGGCCTATAGAAAAACCTATCGTATAGCAATTAGCATAACCTTTATAGCCTAGTTTATGATTCTAAAGCTATTTTACCTCTTGAATTATACATACCATCACTCAGAGTAGCCTTTTCTAACTTCATCAATGATGAACAATGCAAGGAGCTGTGGACCATGGACCTTGACTTGATGGAGAAGTAATGGTTGTGAATTCTTGCTCACATCAAGAAATATCAAGAGTGGTAGAAATGGCAACACCACCATAAATTGATGAAGAGTAAGATCAAGTTGGACAACCTAGTCCTCAAGGTCATCTGTGAAGATGAAGACAAATACCCAATCAACTAGGAAGGGTCTTTCTTGCTCACCAAAGCCTATGGAAATGGAGCATTCAAAATAGCTAACATGGATGGGAATGAATTGGCCAATCTGGTTAATATTCCTATCTAAAGCCTTAATACATGTACGTAACATCAATAATCATCACTACCAACAACAAGTAATCCTACATAACATCCTTTGCATAACAAAGGAACATCTTACCATAGCCTACTAGGGCCTTAAACTGGAAACATGACCCACTAAGGCCTTAAACTACCAACATGGCCTGCTAAGGCCTTCAACTATCAACTTGGCCAACTAAAGTCTTAAACTAGCAACAGTACCAGTCACAACCTTAAACTGATAACATTGGTAACCTTGGTAGCTTGGCTTTATACATTATCTCACATGGCTTTATGCATTGTAACATGAAAACATGTTTTTATTACCTAGTTTTCTTATCCTCTTGGAGTTGTGGTTGTGAGATGAAGTCAAATAATCATGAAGGTACAATTCATCATGGCAACAAGCGACTACATAACCTTGAAGCTTAAGATTTGGTGAGCTTGTCCTACTATTCCAAGAGTTTTTGTTTCATTTCCATTTCCTTCTCCTTGAACCTAATCCTATATCCTTATTATAGCCTTCCTTACCCTATATAGCAATGTGGATCTATGTTTGGAATTCATGCATTATGGCCTTATGACATCCCTTTTTCATGCTCCACCATCAAGTCCATCAAATGTAACACATCTTATTCAAAGGGAAAACCAAGCTAAGTTCATCGAGCGTAACACATCTCATTTGATAGGAAAGCCATTAAGTCTACTAGATGTAACACATGTCATCTAGCATGAAAACCATATCAAAACTTGCATTGGTAAAGAAATCCAATGAAGGTTTCATCCAAACAAAAAAGGAAGTGAGTTCCCAAGAATAGGAAGACCAAAAAGTCCAAATAGACAACTCAAAACATGCAAATGGAGTAGCCTAGTGTCCAAAGAAACCTAGGAGCAAGATGTTGGATCCTCAAATGCATTAGATGAGTGACCAACAACTCAAAATAAGAAGTGTCCAAACCAATGACTAACTAACACATTAGTATCATAGCCATGATGCCAACTATGGAATGTATTGTTATCCCTCATGATTATTTTCCTATGACCTCATTACCATCCTCTCATCATAACCTTACCCCTTCATTACAAGAACTCTTCAACATTATTTGAAATGACTGGATAAATCACAGAGAGGAAACATTGATGATCGATCTGTAGTGGTGTTTTGTATTCTTTGTTGGTGCCTCTCAGGTCAATCCTCTAAACACCAACAAAGAGGGGCCACTGAAATGCCATAAAAATTACATGTTGTTATCCTTTTTGTATTATAATCCCCATTCCATGAAATTTGAGGCTAAACTTTATTATAAATGTAAAGATTGTAACCCAAGAGGTGTAATCTCACATACTTTATACTTCTAGGGCTAAAAATGCCTCAAGGTATCAAAGCCTTATTCCCCCAAAGTGTAAAAAGTCATTAATGTTAATATTTTTGCTTGGGGGGGAAGGTGTGTTCAAAATGCCTTTTGGAATGTCAAAATTGGAATTTTAATGGATTTTATAGGGGGTATGATGTTTTCCAAATTGGAGACACCCATTAGTGGCTATAACTCACCTACTGGGGGTATAACTCATCTATCTAGGGTATAACTCACCCACTAGGGTTGTGGCCCATCTACTACCAACATTGGAAGGTATGATATCAACCATGCAAAACATGGGAGGGTATAATCTTCACCCCCAACATTAATTTTTCATCCCTATAGCATTGCACCTTCCTCCTCCCCCCCTAGTGTTGCTCCAACATGGCTTCACCTCTAGTGTTGACCCTACACTTCAGTATTGTAGTTGGAAGATCTTGCATGGTTGAACAAATATAGCATGAATAGAAATTCCATTTACTATTTTTATTAAATGGAATGTCCATGGGGATATAACACTTACCATACATAGTAATCCCCCTAGATTTTAACACTCACCATACCTTCACTTAGCTAGAATTTACAGTAATCAAGTTATAATTTGCAGCAACAATTAAGCATAATTTTCAGCCAACTTTGTTGCCAAAACACTATATAAACCATATATAGGTTTCACACTTTACAATTTTTAGCTATTTTTTTACATTTGAGAGCTCTAGGACACCTACAAATTGATAGCTTCTTGAATCCCCAACATGGAATTCTCTTTGTAGCCATTGTTACTCCTTTATTTCCCAAAGAGATCTATGACATTTTTGTGCCAATGTTGTGTACCTTAGAATAAAAATTTTAAACGTTTCTCACTTGGCTGGTCAAAATCCCTCCCACCTTTCATCCCCATAAACAAATAACATTATAATTTTGGTGTGGCAACAATGAAGGTTTGAAAGCATTGGGAGTGGCAAAACCTCCAAATCATGAAGTTGATTGTTGTAGTTTCAATAGACTTTGAACCCCCTTACTGCAACTAGGCACTTTATTTTTGTTGAAATAAAGTTTACAGTTTCATTTATGTGCAAGTTTCCTTGATTTCTTTCATTTTCGTATATTTATCTTTCATATTTAAATTTTTCATTTTTTCATTTTTATTACCTCATTTTTCCCTCCTTAAGTCTATGGGTGATGTACCAGACCATCTAGGATACTTCAAATCCTATTTGTTTCATAGAGGCCTTAGGGATTCAAGGTTAAGACTATTATTTTTGAAATTCTTGGATTTCCCCAACAAGTGATATTTCAATCACTACAAGCATGTAACCAATTTAGCCTTTCATATCTCACTTATTATTAAAAGCTATACGTGACATTCTTTTTTCATGGCCATGTGGTATGCTTCACATGATCATCTCAATTAGTTTGCTAAAATCTCCTAATGCTTCCTTTTAGCAGGATTACAAAATTCTACCCTTAACATTAAAACCTAGAGAAGGTTTTACTTCCAAAAAGAACAAACAAATTAAAAAATGGAAGAAAAGCCAAGAAAGCCAACAGGCCAAAGTATCCTAAAGTAAAGTAAACTAATGGCTCAAAAAAAAAAGGATCCAAGTGGCCAAAAAACCCCCATAAGAAAGCACTAGTTTATCTAAACATCATCAGTAACCAATAATTCAAGTGCATAACACTAAATAATTATTAGCCAATGATATTATCACTAAGTCATAACCATGATATCAACACATTTGGAATTCTTTGTTAGCTTGTTCAACAATCTCTAAATACAGATTTAGTCAAAATACTTTATTTCAAATTCTCAACATTTCATGCCATCATGAGTACTTCTTGGCATGATTCAACAACTACAAAATCAAGTATGGAGAGGGGAGCATTGGTGATGAATCTATGGTGGTATTTCACTCTTTGTTGATGTCTTTCGAGTTAATCCTTCAAACATCAATAATTCATTTATAAATAGGATAGCATTGTGGTAAAATGAGAAAACTTAAGCCCCTTCCATGTAAATTTTGAATGTAATTTTGATCAAATTCAAGAGCAAAAATAAATGCCTTAGTCTTGCTTTAGAAAATCTATCTCATAACCCTATTTCATCAAAACCTAGAAGCATTTCCATTATGTAAAGTGTAATTCATAGTAGAAGACATCAAAAATGCAATGGATTGTGTACAACTAGCATAATTGATCACATATTAACAAAATTGTTGTCAATGCTAGCTTAAAATGTCAAAACACTAAATCTCTTACAAGAGTAAATGCAAAAATGCTACACCTCTTTGTCTAGCTAAGTTTGTTAAAAATGCTATGTGAAATGCTTGAGAAAATTTCCAAAACAAAGTCAACATAAAAACATAAAGCTATGCCAATAAAAACAAGAACCAATGCCACTTGTTGGAAATTTTGGAATAGACTTTTGAAGCCTCTAAGGCTTTTGGATCTAAGAACTCTTTTGAACATGAGACTTTTGTAAGCAGTATTAGATTTGAGAGCATGTAGTCATTCTCCCTCAAGTGCTAATCATTGAGAGGATCAAGAACCTATTGTAGCCCATAGATCAAGTAAGCCAGATGTGTTTGAGATGACCACTAATCACACCTTGTCCACCTATGCACCATATCTCCAATAGTAATTTCAAAGGGATTTCTAGAACTTCTATAGTTCCACACTTTAAAAGCCATGGATTCTTTTAATATTTATTTTCACAACATTTATTTTTACAGTATTAATACAAGTTTTTAGTGTTTTAGTTACATTTTTTGTTATTTTCTGTATTGTCTCTTGATTCACTCATTGATCCAACATTGGATCTATTTTTCATATGTTTATAGCTCGTTCTTATCCCAGTAAAAGATTGTTAAGTCATTAGATGATCGACAAGACTACCTAAAGTGCCTTAGATTCCTTCAAGGCCCATGGATCTTATGTTTGAAATTATTTTGTATGAATCTATTTGGTTTCTAGCATTGAATTTTTCCATCACTACAACCTATACCATATTGACCTATGTATCATTCTCTTACTCTAGCCTATGTAACACTTTCTCCATATTATCTTTTTTCTTCACCTAGGTTCTAAAAGCATCCCTTTCTTTTCACTTCTACACCATCCATTAGGATCCTCACCTGTGTTCAGAACAAAGAAATGGAAAATAATAAAGGAAAAGAGGAACATGTAAATAAATAACAACCATAGAATGAAAGAAGATCTCATTCTAGGGCATATCAAACACAACTCCTCTTGCTTCTACTACTATATTAACTACTCCTATAATATCAAACACTATTCATTCTATGTTAATGGCTAAGAAGGCAATGAATGGAAGAAGAGCCTTGTCCTAGATTATAACAACAATGAAGTCAATGAAACCAAACCTTTCTTTCTTTGATTTAATTTCAACCTTAAAGGAGCATCACTTTGGGTAGTAGAAGCTTTTCAAATAAATCATAGTGCCTAGAGATATTTAGCCTTACGATTAAGAAATCTTATCCATTCTCAATGCTCTAAAGTATGATGCTAACTACCTAGTCTTCAAAGTGAAGAATAGTAAGATCTATCATACAATGGGTATCATGTGAAAACTTCATATCTACATCATGATAAAAGTTAAAAGAATGTATTCCTATCCTTGATGCATCTTGACGTTGAAGCTATGAACAACATCATCTTATGAACAATCATCATCAAGTGTCTTGGACTCAAAAAATAGATCAAGTGCTAAAACTATACCTTTTTTCGTATTTGGTTTAGTGGTACTAGAGTTGGCATAAAAGAAGTGATTAAATTACCCTTTTTAATAGAAAGTCGTATTGTATTTAAGGTAGTCCTTCTAGTTACTAGAAACTCATTAGGAATAAATGCTATTTTAGCAAGGCCTTAGTTAGTTTGTCACTATGCTATTTCTTCTCATATACATAAAAAAAATTCACTTTTCATGAAAAGATAAGAAGGTTGTTATTCATGCAGATCTTGAAGTTCTCACTATCTCACATCTTGATTCCATAGAAGAAAGTAGCCTAGGGTCCTATCTTGGGGTAATATGAAAAACCTTGATTAACCAAAATGTTAATGGGCTTGAAAGTAATATCCCCTAGTTGTCTAGTATATATAAGTTTATGGATCTAGGATTTGGTGAACTAGACATAGTTGAGTTGGTCAAGAGTATGAAAAGTTCTACTAAATCATAAGTTAGAAAAGCCATCGTCAAATCATCACTATTGCAACAAGCAAGTCCTTCCTTTTTTTTCTTTTCATTTATTTATCTTTTACATAGTATTTGCATGCATTTTATATTCATATTTAGTGCTAGCCATGAGTGTTTCTTTATTTAACTTACATTTTCATAATATTTTCTACTTTTCTAGCTTAGTTTTCTCTATTTTCTATCACCATCATTTGGTTTTTGTTTTATCCACATTTAGATGTATTGGTTTTATTTTTCAATTTTTACTCATTAATATATTTTTTATTTCATGTTAGTAAAATAAAAAAAATATGCACATCAAAAATTTAAGAAGTCTCATAAATATAGAAAAATAGAAAACTATAAAAATAAAAAAAATATAAAATCATGAACACAAAACTCAAAATCCATAAAGAATAATCATCCTTGCAATGTAGTAAATTTCCATAGAACATCCATTATGAGCACATACCATCAACAAGAAATACATGACATTCTTCAAAAACTACAAAACCTAAAAATAAATCCTATAGCTGAAATCCTATCCATCAATAAATTCTAATCACTTGAAGCTCCATCGTTGTGAGGAAAATCTTCCTCACTACTTTTACATCTACTTCTTTCCTCACCTCACTACTAGAACCTCTAAGTATATTTGTGCTTGTTAACAAATAAAAAAAATAAAAATGTTATAATTCATGAGAAATACATAGAAATACTAATATGAATAAAGTTAAAATTACAAAAACATCAAGATTAAGAAAATCAACAAATAACTAACAAACTAACTACAACATTTCCCCTTATCTATAGCTATGCCACTAGGACTCACTTCATTCTCATCACCTTACATAACGAAAAAAATTCTAGGAGCCTTATACCCATACACATCCATGAGCTTTTGAGTGATCTCTTCTAGTGCAAGAAATAAAAACCCAAATTTGGTAGGATAGAATCCTCTACACTATGTTGTCTCTCCATCTTGTTACTATCTTTTTTATCATCAAACTTAAAGCCTAGGCCTTCCTTTCATTTCCCCACATTATCATGCACACTTCAAATGCCTCCAAGACATTGCTAGCCCTCATCTTCTCTACTAGTATTTTCCTCACCCTCCTCGAAATTCTATCCTCCTAATGTTGTTTTGTGAGAAGAAAGTTTTTCTTCTTGTAAAATAACTTATTTATTCTATGCTATTTTTGCTAGTGCTCCCATGCATAATAGCTAGTCCAAAACTTATAAATTAAGGTCTCTATGGCCAATATCTTTTAGCATTGAATACTATGTGTAGCCAACATGGAGTTGAGGGAATCTCTCAATCACCAATAGGAGGAAGCTATAGGATTATGATGGATCATCTTACTTCCAAGAAGATTAGCTTATAGGTTTTCTACCTCTTCCTCTAACCTAGTAATATTGAAAATTAACTTTTCATTGTCTTCCTTAGTAAAGAGTTGCTTCATTCTCAAATCCATAATGGCATTATATTTCTTCACTATGAGAGAGGCTGTATCTATTTCATATTATATCAAAGAATTCATATTCTTTTGGATTTCATGATGATCACATACAAGAGGCTGGAGAGAAAGATCCATAACAAATACCTTCCATCAATTAATCAAACCTATGCATTTGATAAGGTATCTATCAATTATTCCTTCAGTTAACAAAAAGAACATCAAACAATTCTAACTCTTAAAAAAGAACATGATAATCCAACTTACAAGTGCTAGCTATGGTTCTTAGCATTTTTATAAAGTTATTTACAATATTTCAAACTAATTGTTCTTTATCTATGTGCTTTCAAAATATCCTCATGAGATGTAATAAAATAAATAAAAATAAAAATATTAATTCATAAATAAAATGAACCATGAGAAAAATAAGTTAAATAATAAATAAATAAAATAACATTATCAACTTACCAAAGCATAGAGATCATTTTTCCTTTAATTTCTTCTTACACCACTTCTTCCTAGCCTCATATGATACAACTTCTCTTTTGGGAATAGGAGCTCAATGATGTTGAAATAGGATGCTATGTGTTCCATGTCTATGTTATCTAGCTTATGACCTACATGACAACTAGTTGGTCTTTATGAAAACATAAAAATTCAAACCTCTTCTTCATATAGATCATTCTATCATAAATACGTAAAGAGTTTGAAACTCACCTACACATACCAAATCAAAATCTAATTGCTTCTTGAAGAGTTCATTAGCCAATGCATTGTCTTCCATCCTCTTCACTACTTCTACTAATACTTCCCTATGTCTTGCTTCAATTTATTTGTTGGCCTGTTCCTCTTCTTCTTTCTTTAATATCCTCTCCACTTATTTCTTGGCTTGTATTTCTTTCTCTTTCCTCATCTTTCTTCCATCTTTTTCCTTAGCCAAAGCCTCTCACACAACTTGCTTCTTCACCTTTACTGAAATTGTTAATAATCAATGTGTGTTAATGATATTAAACTAAAATATTAAAGGATTAAAAATTAAAATAATAAACATAAAATAAAAAATATTAAATGTATAAAAATAATAGTATTAAAAATAAATAAAAATTTTTATAACTTACCTAAACTTTCCTTAACTGCTCCTTCTCTAAGTCATAGGTATCGATAGGCTCTATGACATCTATCATTTTCTTCTTTACTACATGGACCTTGTCTTATATGCCTAAGGCATATCCTCTAATTACCTCCATATCCTACATAGGATTCCCACAAGAAAAATGCTTCATGGATAATACAACATTATTAGGTATTCAAGATTCAACCACATTCTTTAGCAATGAAGATGCTACCTCCAACAATCCATTCAAGCTAGTAGGTAGAGTCATCATAATGCTTGTGAAATTTTAGCATAATGGATGAGGAAAGTTCTCCTCATTGAGAGCTTTCCCTTTCTAATGGATGCTAAAAGATAATAATTCCATGAAGCATCAAAGGATCCTTGTTGTCATAATTCAAAAATGAAATAGGTTGTCAAACATGTTATAACAATGAAATTAAGAATAAAATTAGTCCAACACACTAATTTTTGGTGAAAATTTCCTTGTTATGGTCAAAAACGATATGCACAAGTTACCAAAAAAGCTCAATTCTAGCTAAAACACGCTATGGGGATGAAATTCATAATGAAATTAACTTCATACACTGCTCTTTATTGAAAAAAGTGTTTTCATAGTCTAAAACACTACCTATCTTGCTCTAGTACACTATCATGTGGGCCCCACAAATCCTATACCAAAATACCAAAAGCCAAAAATGTTGTGCTAATGAAATTGACAATGAAATTATCCCAATCATGCTTAGAAACCTCTATCCATGATCTACATGTTGTCCACTTTAGTCAAAAATACTAACATGTGGATCCCATGGCTCTAAAATTTAAGCCTAAAGAATTGAAAATGTTGGGACAATGAAATTGATAGCTTATTTTTCATAAATGTGTTGTAAAACGAATGTATGATGTCCACACACTACACAACTAGCTTAAACACATTGACAATAGAACATGTTCATAATTTTGAATTATTTTGATATTAAAATGTCATTATTTTAGTCATTTGTGGTCTTTCCATTAAATTGTTACTTATTCGAATAAAAATGTAACCAAAATAAAAATTGAATATCATTTATTACGTTATTTTATCTTATTTTGACAATTATATCATGTAGATGCTACTTAATGTGCTTATGTTGATTATAGGATTAAGCCATGGGGGTGTGGACACAATTGAACTTCCCTTTGAGCCTAGGTGGATCCTTTTGGTGATGTCAATTGGTCAATCATCCTTAAATACTTAAACCTTGATCCTAGAAGCCTTGTAATCCTATAGCCTTAATACCTTGGAATGGCCTAACTACTCTTGACCTAGAAGCCAAAATCATCACATGATATTCCCTAGTAGAACTCCTTGTTTTAATCCAAAATCATGAGAAGAAAACACTAAAGCTGTGTTTCTCACTAGAATCTTAGCTTGATTAAGACAATCATCAAATCCGTACAGGATAACATAAGGACCTTAAGATAGCCTTTATTACTTCTAACATTAACATGTGTGCTTTTAGTGTTGGTTTCCTTTCTTTGTAAACTTAACCAAGCACATGACGTTGATAAACCCTGTAGCCTATGACAAGAGAGCCTACATGACCATTTGGCCTCAAAACACTACAATTTTTATCTAAATCTGAAAAAGAAGAAATCTAGTGTTCTCAAGCTACCCTAATGATGTCTCGTGATAGCTAGTGTTTATTCATGCAATCACTTCTAATCTCATATTTTTTTATCAATATTTTATTCTCTCCAAGTTGTGTTTGTAGGATGAACCTAGAGTCATCATAAAGTTGTGACTCATTGTAGTAGTAAGTCACTACATAATCTTGATGCATGACATTTGGATAGCTTGTTTGATCATGATAACAATGCTTACCTCATATCATTCCTTTCATAGTCATATCCATATATTAATTTCAACCTTATATTATTAACAATGAAAAGCTTTGTTTGACATTCATGCATCATGGTCTTGTGACATCTCCTATGGCATGCTTTACCAAATTAGTTCATTAAATCTCCAAACATTTCATTCAACAAGAAAACAAATATCCAACCTTGTTATTAAAAATCAAATAAATTTTTACTCCCATAGAAAAAAAGGAAGAAAACTGTCAAGAAAGACAAGAGGACAAAGTATCTTGAAAAAAAGAAACTAATGGCTTAAAAAATAAGTGAGAGTAGTGGCCAACGAATCCTATAAGAAAGCATTGGTTGCTTTGAACATCATTACTAATTAGAAATTCAAGCATTAAGCTAAAAAACCTCATCAACAAACAAGTACACCACTATGCCATGATCATGATGTCAAAACATTTGAAATTCTTTATTATCCTATTTAACCATTTTTGAGTAACGTAAATACCTTATTTCATATTACCATAATTTCATTTTGACCTCAATTCATCATTTTAAGTACTCTTGTGATTAGACAACTACTGAATCAAGTGTAGAAAGAGAGAAGCATTGGTGATGAACCTACGGTAGTGTTTCATGTTCTTTGTTGATTTCTTTTGAGTCAATCCTCAAAACATCAACAAATGGGGGACAATGAAACATGTCAAATAAAATTTTAATTATATTGGATTCAAGAGGAAAATAAATGCCTTGAATTTCTTTCAAAAATTTCATTTTGTAGCCCTACTTTTATAAAAATTTTAGAGAATTCTTACTTTGTAAAGTGTAAATCATGATATAAAACCTAAAAACCACCATGAATTATCTTAAAGTAGCATAATTAATGTTAAATTTATTTAAAAAACTATTGTTCATAGTGCATTACTCAAAAACACTATAGTGAGAAACATTGTAGTTTTGAGGTATGAAAAGTGTTTAAAATGCTATATATTATGTTCAAAGGCTTACCTAAGTTATGTTAACATGTAAATAGCAAATTGTGACCTATAAAACCAAGAATTGATATCATATTTGGGACTTTTGGATCATTTAAACTCTCCCAAACTTGAGGCTTTTAGAGAAAAAAGATCTAAGAGCCTAGAGCCATTTTTCTCCAGTGTTGTTCATTATGAGTAGAGGGAACCTATTGCAATCAACATTCTATGTGTTATGCTCAAAACTTTGCCTAAGCTAGGTGAACATGTAAACATCAAATTGTGACCTATAAAACCAGGAATTAACATCATTTTGAAGAATTTTACATCCTTCAAACTCTCCCAAGCTTGAGGCTTTTAGAGTAAAGAGATTTGAGAGCCCAAAGCCATTTTTCTCCAATGTTGTCCATTCTGAGTAGAGAGAACCTATTACATTCAACATTCAAGATTAGATTAAGGAAAAAAAAGGTGTTTTGAATTCCTACATGACACACTCTACCTACCAATGCACTAGGATTCTAATAGCATCATTGCAGAGATTTGTGGGATATCCACATTTTTGTATTTTTTTAACCTATATTCTCTACATTTTGTACTCTTTAAAAATTAATATAGATTTTTGTAGTTTCTTTGGCCACATTTTATGTTATTTTCACTATCATTTTCAATTCACTGATAGATCTAAGGTTGGATCCATTATTCACCTATTTTCTCATTCACTTTCACTCATATTTTAATTTGATAATAGACTTTCAAGTCCTTACGTGATTGACAAGACTACCTAAGGTACCTCAAGTTCTTTTGATGCCCATGGATTCTAAGATAAAGCTTTTTTACATAGATCTATTCAATTTCCAACTTCAATTTTTTTATCATTATAGATATAATTTCTAGTTATTTTTTTGTCCTTTTCTATGATCTAAACTTAGTTGTGTATTCTATATCAGGTATTTTCATTTTATAATGCATGGATATTTCTATTTATGTTTTTAATTATAACTTGTTTGTTGTGGTTTACTCTATGTATTCACCTTAATGAGCTGGGGATTGATTAGTGGTTGTTTGGGGAAACTAATAAGGCCTTCAACATTATAGTTTTCCCCTACAAATTGATGAATGATTTTCTTTTCTTTATAAATCTATGCTCTCACTAAGCATTGAGCTATTGATCATCCACAATAATATTTTAATATGTACTGTTAGTATAAATATTACAAGTTATCTTAGGAATAGTGACTAGCAATAAGAAAAACTTATGAAAGTTTATTTGATTCCTATCACAAGTATATGTCAAGAGTGTCAACTGGTGATAAGGAGCTTATCATAGCCCTTAGCAAATGCAATACCTAGTGAAAAAAGTTATTTAGTATCACCAAATACGGAACTCATCACATCTTATGATAATGTAATATTAGTGCATCTCATCATCAATATAATCACTAAACACAATAGTCATGATAAGTGGTAGTTATATATATTTGTTATCACTAGAGATCACATAGGTAATAATGAAGCATTTTTTAAAATTAAATCATTATCATAGAACTTTGTGTCCATGATATCTAATGATAAGCCGTATATTTTAATTCATCTAATATGCATCAAGACTCTTAAATGAGACCCTCACCTCCCTTTTTATTATAGCAAGAGAAGAGGTTAGGGGAAGTTCATATCCTTTAAGAAAATAATTTCTAGTTTCTACAAAAAATACTCTTGATTTTTTATTTTGTAAACTTGTTAATCTCTATGGTGATTTTTCAACTTTAGAGTCCACATGAGCTATTGTCAATTGCTACATTAATAAGATAGAGAGTTAGAGCTATAGATTAGATGACACTGCCCTTGTTTACTTAATGTAATTCTTTTCTCTATTAGCATTGTTATCTAGAATTCTTAATTAAACTTATGAAGTTAATTAATAAATTCTAATAACCCATTCATGAGTGATAGAAACATGGGATTGATTATTGGATTGAACAAAATTCATGATTTTATCTTGATGTTTTCTTTAGCTTTGGACCACTCCTCCAAGGATACAACTTGAACTTTGGTCATAGACAAGGTGACATTGCTACAATGAGAGTAATCTAACCCCAAATTTTGGTTGGCTCATCAACTACCATCTTGAATGTTTTTCTTATATGGGTCATCACTAAGCTTGTTCAATACATCTCACTACTAACTCTAGCATGCAAGAGAGACTTCTCATGATCTTCAAAGATGACTCTAGTGCATGTGGAACATCTCCTCTTGGACCTAAGGCATCTTAAGTATGTGGGATACATCTCACTTGATACATCTCAACTCAGGTAAATACATCTTCTCATCTAGATAGATTTCTCCTATGAAAGCTTAGCTCTTGACCAAGACATTACTTAGACCTCCAATACATCTCCATAGCATACAAAACATTCAAAAAATGCTTGTAGGAAGAAAAAATGAATCAAAAAAGGTGTCCCTACATAAAAATTCCACAAATGACACAAGTATAGACCTCTTAGTTCAACATCATGATCCAAATTTACCAATTTTGTGGTTAATGTGAAATAATTTAGTTGAGAGGAAAACACATTTAGCATGATGGTGGGTGGGTGGGGGGGGGGG
>MNCI01016492.1:413045-443574 GCA_015680685.1 Gnetum montanum
TCACACCATGTAAGGTCCCTTAAATGAGATTAATGCATACATGTACCCTTGCACAATGGAACACCCAGTTGTTGCATACTTGCCCTCATGCCTAATAAATTGGACAAGTGAAAAACTATCAAGATGCAAATTAAGGTCACTATCGAGGAATATGTTGCTACTAGTGACACCATGATGCACCGCATGTTTCTACCATTCTTTGTGCAGGTACAGTAGTGCCATCACCAAGCCTTGCAACACACAAAAACGGGCTATCCAATCCAACACAACCATGGTAGAAGAAGAACATGACAGCTAGAAGAACCATCACAACCATACATGTACAATGTTAAGTGGGTGGTAACAATAGTAGGGCATAGTGTAGGAGGGCAGTATGTTTGGTAGTGGCATTGGTGAATGGAGGATGATGCATGATGATCAAAGCAATGGGCTAGAGCATAGAGAGCAAGTAGGCAGCAATGGCAGTGGGGCACATGTGGGAGGGCAGCATGTCTAGCAGTGGTGCTGGTGAATGGACTGATGCACAATGGTCAAAGTAGTGGGCTATACTATAGAGAGTTGTGGGTGGCCCTACAAAGGGTAGAGGGTGATGGCCCCCAAGTAGGAGTAGCATAGCCATGATCATGGTAGAGATGTAGTGTAGTGGCTACATTCATTACAAGCACAATGCAGCTCATTAACAGCATGCATGATAGACCCAATGTAGCTCAGTGACATCCATGAGATATTGAGTGCAAATTTACAACCTCAAGCTTGAAGCACATGGAGATGTCCACCTTTGGACCTTCACCACTGCCACATCATGCCACGTCAAATCCCACTATATGGAAAAAAAACCCACACCATCACTTTTAAGCCCATCAAATGGGTAACCCACATTCTAGTTCTTAATTAATTGCTTTGATATTGAGAAATTAAACAAGGTAGAATCATATAGTTTCTGCCATTTAAACAACACAAATTTTGATCGCTTCTCATCCATAATGCTGCTACTCTTCACCACTACTATTCCTTCCTAAAGATTGCTAGGCTTTCCAAGATTTGAACCATTAACACTCTGTGAAGTGCTACCGTTGTCCTCTATAGAAACAACTGTATGTGGCTATGGCTTTGATTGTGTCTATGCCTATACTAAACATTGAGGTTAAAGCTCTAGTTGCATCTGCACCTGTAGTGAACAGTAATGCTAAAGATGAGGTTGAGGTAAAACTAACATTGAAGCCCCATTTTTCTGTCCATTTTTCTTAGCTTTCAATGTATTTATTTTTTGTTGGGCAAAGATGCAACACGTCTTTCAACTATAGCCATCTTAATCAAGGGTAATAAGACAACTGTATGTCATGTAAATTTTTTTATACCAGGCATACAATCTTATTCATTCAATGTTGAATCCTTTGTATTCAGAACAAAGTATGGATGTATTTATGCTAATTAAACCTTTTTATTTAGAACAAATTATGAATGTGTTTATAGTATAACATTGTTAGGAATGTGAATCCTCTCTAGAGGAAGTTTCTTTAGATATCTTTCACAAATTTGTCATTGCTTTGGTACTCTATCGAAAGCAACTTTATATTGTGAATAAAACATTTTCTTTCACAAACAAGTTTATCCTATAGGTTTTGATAGATATCAGTAGCATCATAATATAAAGGTCTCTATGGTAAAAGTAGTTTCATGTTTACTTTACTACATTGCTTTGTTTTATCAATGGGATCAAATTCTTGATAACCTCTTCATCATGAAAAAACATCTATGTTGTTTAATAGTTATATTTTTATGTTGATGCTAAGGAACAATTGTTTAAAAAATTTTAATTTCTCTAATTTTTTAAAAATTATAATTTTAGATAGTCAACTTCATTGAGAACATTTTTAGAGAAAAACTATTTTTAGTTCTTTGATTTGAAGGGTAATAGATTTGTTTGTTAGCCTTTTATTTAGATACTAGGAAGTTACAGGCCTAGTAATGCACCTAATTATTTTTTTCATAAATTTGTAGTATTGGTTTCAATTTATAAGAATAAATGAATACAAATTAGTAAGTTTTCATGCAATAAAATAAGCTCTAAAAAAATTTAAAGAAAAACTGTTTTTGAAAACAATGATGTCATATTCCATTGCTTACCATATTTTTTGTGTTTATAAATGGTGGATTCTTTCTATAGTTCTTTCAATTAAGGTTCATGATTATAATGCATTTCACATTTCATCGTAATTATAAAGAACAAAATAGTAAATATATATAGACAATCTAAACCTATTATAATGCTACAAGAACTTTCTCCTTTAACATTACTAGTTTCACTTGTATTTGTATTTTCTAGGATAAAGTGCCAAAAAAGAGCAAAACACTCAAGGTACAATGCTCCTGTGGGTCTATTTGATGAATTCCTTTATGTATAGCACTATTCACCATTGATTAATAAAATATAATAAGATGGTTGCATGGTTTTGGACATTATAACTTTTATTTTAATCTTATGGTTATAATTAATATCCATGATTATGTTGTCTAGGTTTTATAAAATTTGAAGAATATGATAAAAAGCAAAATGGATACCTTTAAAGTATATGGGGTTGCAGAAGACTTTATGTACCATACTTATTTCAACTATAACATGCTTTACATGGGTTGTTTAAGTTATGCTTTCACACCATAATTAGATAAGAATATTAGACAAGGATCATGGTAACCATTCAAATTTTTTAAAACTCAAATTCTCAATAACCATGGTATATATTTTTGATAACAAACATTAGATGCTTTGCATAGGTAGAAAAATAAATCTAAATTTTATTGAAAAATATTATACTCAAGAAGCATGTTTAAGTATGATGAGGATGGAATATATGCATTTAGGCTTTATCAAAAACATGGATCCTACTACTATTAGTCCCAGTAAGGAAGGCATAGAGAACTCTCTTTAAGATCTGCTACAACAACCATAAGTTGCAATAGATAATGTGATTCATGGAGATTTTGCTCATGGATGTGGGCATGGATGTGGCCAAGGTGGAGAATGACCATGGATAGTAGAAACTAGAAATCCAAAACTAATGACTATAGAGAAGAGAAGAAGATTTCAAAAATGTGAATCAAAATGACACGAGCAAGAACAACAATAGATTCTATGAAATTTGGGACTATGAAAGTAGCCAATAGCCCTCTACTGAGCTCACTCATATTCAAAATCTATCATTACTATGAGCAACCATTCTAGGCCATAAGCACATTGGCTTTGATGAATTATAGGACCTAGTTGGCCACTACATTTGACCAAGAAACTCCCTAAAGAATCATTTTCCATGTTTATTTCCTATGAATTTGCTTCCACTAACAATAGCACTAAAAACAATAGAGGCTAGGTAGTTTTTGTGAAGCCCATGGCTAATTAAAAATCCTTTTTTTTCTTCATTTCTACAATAGTGGATCATTTCACTTCATTGTTGCAACAAGGAGGAAGTTGAGAATATGCCAAAGAAGAAGAAGACAAAGAAGAGAGGATCATGGTGTTCAAGCTTTAAAGAAATGAAGTGATGGTAGTAGTTGAGGTAGGTCATGTCAAGCACTAAGACAGTAGCTTCTAATCATGTAGCATAAGGCATCATCAGTTTTGTCCTGATTACTCAAAAATTTTAAAGATAGATTACTATAAATATTTTCCTTGAATTTTGATAAAGACATAGGAATCAATTTAAAAATTTCATCTACCTTAGACATAATCTATAGATTTTCCCCACTAGTCTCTAAATTTGCATTTTGAGAATCCATAGAAATTTTTGCATATATAAATTTAGAATCTTGCATAAATGAATTCTAGAGAAATTAGGTTTTCTATGAAAAATCCATTAGAAAATCATAATATAACAATGACTTAAGCACAAATTAAATAAGAAAACTTTTACTTATAAATCCTTTATATGTAATCAACTTGAGTATAAGTACACCCTAGCAAATATAGTTAATATGATGATATTTTACAAAAATTATATAAACAAAATAACCATCTTAACTCTTTTATTATTTTAACAAGGTAAAGTTGATACATATAAATGTTAGAGTTTGAAACACTAAAAGGATGTTCTTATTCACTCCTTCATTTGTGTTTGAGGATGAAGGTAAAAACAACTTATTTAAAATAAGAATTCTCAAATGCACCTAGCCTAGAAACATCCATTACAATAATAAAAAATAACTCAATTAATTGTATCATTGACATACCATTCACATTTCAAGCACCTTCATATCTCAATGTTAAAATCTAAGCATAATTTCTAGGTTGCTTAAAGTCCTTAATGAAATCTCTTATATAAATATTCATATGAATATGAGTCTTTTCTCTATGTTGCTTTAGCAGCTTTGCTATAGGTCTTTTCCACTGGAAAATTTTATGACTTAAAACATCCTTAGGTAATGAGGTGTTACCCTAATTCTTTATTTTAGAACTCCAAGTTAGGGGTACATGCTGACCTATTGCTATGAACACCCATATCGTTGACTTTAGCCTTTTGCTATGAAGAAGATTGTCCCACATCTTCACCTTAAGCCTTTTACTAGGAAAGAGACAATCACCACTAGTTCTACCAACATTCTCAGTTACATCAATTTTGAGTACTACTAGATGCATCGACTCATGGTCAAGAGTGACATGTGTCATTTTTAGCATGTTGTTGCTATAGATTCTGAGATGTCACAAGGCCATCAATCACAGTAGCTTTGACAACCATGGTAGACTCCATAATGTGATGGACATTGTGCTAGCATGTATCAAAAGATATCTAAAAATATCCATACTAAGTAATGAAAAGGGAAAAATATTTTAATAAACCTTTATGTTCATAGCAAAAACTTAAAAAAAATAAAATTTTACTCATTACTTATGAAACTAGTCCACTAGCTTACATACATACATACATACATATATCAATTGGCTAAGATGATTTTAAATAATATGATTTTAACTAATCCCAACTACTAGAAAAAGTAACAAGATATCTAAAAATGAAATCTGTCATCCATCCTCTATTTCTCTACCCCTTTTCCAATTTAGTTTTACACTCTTAGTCAAGTTGGTTTTTTCCTTGTTTGTTCATGGAATTTTTTACCATTATTTATGTGAGAGATTTATTTCTCAAAAATTCTATGAACAAATAAAGATAGAACAAATTTAACTAAGACGGTAAAACTAAATTGGAAAAGGGGTAAAGAAACAGAGGATGGATGAGTAATTCCATTTCTAGATATCTTGTTACCTCATCTAATAGTTGGGCTTGGTTAAAATCATCTCAGCCAATTGATATATATATATATATATATATATAAGCTAGAAGTACTCATATTGAAAATTTACTTAAGAAGCTATATATATGACATATTCTTCCCTTAATAATAGAATATTTAAGTCCTTTCTTTTATTGATCATAACTTCATATTGGGCAGCCATTATAGAATGTAGCTTCACCTTCTTGGTCTTGACTTTTAATGCTAAATTAAAGGCTTCATAATAGGCATTTTCATAATGACTCCATAATCATGGTACTAGCAGTGGTGATGGTGATGGCAACTCACTCTACATTTTTTTAAAGAGATTCATGAATGTGTTTCATTACTATGCTTCTTTCTTAAGGACCTTCATTTCTATCCATATTCTCTTCTACTACAAGCCATTTTTACGAATAGTTTATCTCTGCAAGAAACTAGGGCTTTTTAGAATTGAATTTTGAAAAATGAAAAATATGTTGTACTACTAATTCAAGTTGTCATGCAATGTTTTCTTTCATATAGAAATGATTTTGCAACATACATCTTAAATTTACACAACAAACAATAAATTGAAGATAAAAAATTTATTCATTTCTTTGAATATGAAAGAAAACCATAGTATTAGGACTCTAGAATTGATTTACAAACACTTACTATTTGAAATCAAAGGTAGTAAGTTACTTTAAAACACAACAAACCTAAAATATAGGATTTCTTTTATGTGTTAAGCTCTCCATAGTTTTTGTGCTCTTTGCACATGTAAAAATAAAATTCTATGGTTGATTTTTATATCTAACTTACTATTAAATGTACCTAATTACCAAATCATTGCAAATGTTTCACAGTGTTAAACAACAAGGTCATCAAAACTAAGCTCTAATACCATGTTAAGTTTTATGCTATTTAGATTACCAAGTCTAGGAAAATAGAAGTATTTTGATGACTATTAAAACGTAGAAGTTATAGCACATTGTGAATACTATAAAGTCCATGATGTCATTTATATACACTGCACTTTAATTATAAAAAATTAAAATTGATAAGAATGATGTGAAACAAAGTATCTTTGTTGTATTATTCTACCATACTCTAGAAAGAACCAAAATCAACACATACATATAGATTAGATAAAACTATTATGCCAATCAAATGAATAGATAAAATAAGTAATTAACATTAATTAAGGAATGCAAAAAACAAAACTATTCTAACATCTCATTCTTGAATGTTGACGAATTCAATCATTCATTGCATAGAATCATCATCTAACGTGAAAATAATCCAGATCATACATTTAAACTTATAATAGGTGTGAAGGAATGGACTTGAAATGGAAGTAAACAATAAAACTTTATTGATGAAATTTCTTTGAGTACATAATCAATGATCTTAGGTTATCTTCTTGTGATACTTAGGACCTTTATAGAAAATCTTCCACTACCACCATGGTTAGGCCATTAAACCAAAATGGTGATTAGTCTACTCTTATCTATCTTTACCAAGATATCATCACTAGCCAATCTAGCTCTATAACTCCATCTCAATATAACCTCTAAGCCGAACCTTAAATGTCATAGGTCAAACCCATTTCTAAGGGCTACCGTAAATAGTTACAACTCATCATAATAGGGTACCTATTCTTTCCAAGGTTAGTTACATAACTAATAAGACAATTATGGTCTTAATATGGGATAAGATGTTACAATTTACCACTCTTTAGAATCTAGCTTTTCTTTTCACTCTTCTTATATGTCCAACTACTCTACAATTACATCCTCACTATGCTTCTTTTTTTTAGCTTTATTATTATCATAATTAACATCTATACATAAAGAAACTATGAATTAATCTTCTACTAATATCTATTAATAAAAATATAAATTATTATTCATTATCATGGCAATCAAAAATTTGAGGATAAATTCCCTATTTTTCCATGTTTTTTAATTGCAGTTTGACCATTGGATGAGTATTTCAGTAATATTTTTATTACAAAGGTTCTTCATTCTCTGAACCTCAATTGCAATTGGTTTAGCCTTAAATCTTATGTTAAATCTTAGGGGTAAAATGTTCTAATCTAGTATACAAGGTACATCATTCTTATGGAACTTCCTGAGTAAACTCATATGGAAAAGTAGATAGATCTTTAAGTTTACTAAAAGATTTATTTGGTAAGCTATCTTACTAATTTTCTCTAAGATTTTGAAAATTTCATAATATCTTGGGGCTAACTTAGTATAACTTCGTAGCTTAAGGGAACTTCTAGTAGTTTTAACTTTTAGTAATGCTTCATTTCCTATCTATAATTCCTTCTTAAGGTGATGTTGATCTCCATATTCTTTATACTTATCTAGGACTTCTTACAAATCTTATTTCATTCTTGTAAGAATATTTACCATGATTTTTATCTTCTCTTTCTTTCATTCTACCCTTAAAATTGGATCTACCCAAGTTAGTGATGCTCAATAATTCTATTCGTATTTAACTTCAAATGAGCTACTATGTATGAATCCCTAATAATTATTATTCTAGAAAATTCATCCAAATGTAAGTAATTATTTCATGTTTTGGGGTCTACTCCCAATGTAACACTGTAAATTATCTTCTAATATTTAGTTAATGTGTATTGTTTGACCATCTTCTTCTAGGTGATATGAAATGCCAAAATTCAATTGGATCCCAAGATCCTTGAAAAAATTTTGTCAAAATTCAAAGATAAACATAGCATCGCTATCTAATGTGATCAATTTTGGACATTCATGTAGTTGGAATATTTCATGTATAAATGTTTGGGCTACATCTTTTGTTGTGTTCATAGATTTTAAGGTTATAAAATAAGCCATCTATGATAGATGATCAACTACCATCAATATTGAGTCATTTTGCTTCCTGGTCACTAGTAATTCAAAAATGAAATCCATAGTAACATCTTTCCATGTCCATTTAAGAACTTCCAAAGTTTGTAATAATCTACTTGTTTATTTTGTTTAGCCTTCACTCTTTGACAAGTTGGACAATTTTTAATATATTTGATTACATCATTCTTGATCCCATGGCAAAAATAAAACTTACATATTATCACATATATTTTTATATATCTAGGATGTCTGAAGTATGTTACTAAATGGGCTTCAAATAATAACTTATGTCTCCAATTATCTTCTAGTATATACACCCTCTATTCCTTCATCAACAAGTCTTTTGGGGACAGTTGGTAATAAGGCTCAAAAGTTCTATTGGTTAAAATGTACTTTAAATAAGAGCTTCTTATACTTGTTCCTTGATCTCTTCTTCCATAAGAGTTTTCAAAATACTAATCATTAGATTCTCTATCCTACTATGGGTGTTAGCTTCTCTATTCTCTTTCTTTGAAATATATTTGATTTCAAAATCATATTCTACAAGTAATTCTAACCATCTATGTTGTCTAGTGTTCAAGATGAGTTGTCTCTATAGGTATTCTAAATGCTTATGATTAATTTTTACTATCGATCTTTTCTTACAAAGATAATTTCTCCATATCTTTAAGGCACGAATAATCACTACTAATTCTAGATCATGGATTCAGTAAGTTACCTCAACTCCTTGTAATTTATGACACTAAAACATACCACTTTATCTTCTTGTGAAAGAACTACACCAATTCCTACTTAATAGGCATCTATAGATATTTTGAATGGTAATTCTTCATCTTGGATTTCTAGTATATATGCCATTGTTAATAACATATTTAGTCTTAGGAAACTTAAACTTACATTTTTATTTTAAGAGGTTAGTTAAAAAAGGTATCAAAGTAGAATAATATTTAATGAAATGTTGATAAAACCTTGTTAAATATAAAAAACTATGAATTGCTATGGTATCCTTAATTTCTAGTCATTCTCAAGCTATGTTAACTTTAGATAAGTCTACTTTTAGTCCTTACTTAAATATGACATGGTCCAAGTATGATACTTATTCCTTAAATAGTTCATATTTACTTAATTTTTCCTTTAACTAATGTTTCTTAGGAATTTTCATAATAATTTTTATATGTTTAACATGTTCTTCCATTAACTTCAAATAAACAAGTATATCATCAATAGATATGATAAACAATGTATTCTAGAAAAATATTAGTCATCAATGTCATGAGCATTGGCGACACATTGGTCAATCCAAATGGCATTACTACAAATTTATATAATATATTCTTTAATTCTTATCTAGTAATAGCCTTATTCAAAATCAATCTTAGAAAAATAACATGTTCTAGTAAGTTGATCAAATAGGCCATCAATCCTAGGCAAGAAATAAGTATTCTTAATCATTAGTTTATTTAATAACCTATAATGAATACATAATCTCAAAATACCATCCTTCTTATTTATGAATAGGAATAGTGCTCCCTAAGGTGAGACACTAGGATAAATCTTTCCTTCTTCAAATAATTGATCTAATTAAACTTTTAATTCCCTTAGTTTTGAAGTAGAAAATCTATATAAGTCTTTTGAAAGGAGTTGTATATATGGAAACATATCAATGATATGTTTGATAGTTTTTTTGCTGGCAATTCTATAGTGTCACCAAATACCTAATTCTCATGTTTTTTTTGCTGTCTTGGAATGTCAATATAAAAAAATTTTAGGATTGAGTTACCTTTACAATGAATGTAGTAGTACCTTTCTTGACTGGTTTTATAGCTTGTTTAATAGTTATCATGTAAATTTTTTTTGCTATTCCTACCTTCCTTAGAACCATAAGTCCATTAGTGGTTGGAACATTTAACACATTGTTTCCAAAATACATAGTAATATTACATTTTGGTAGAAAATAAATTTCTAAGATTGCCTCAACATCTTCTAATTCAAATTCAAATATTCACCAATAAATAGAATATATTTTATGGTAAAGTTAATATATTTATAACTTGTATATGTAGTCACTTTTGTTCCATCTACAAGTTCTATTTTAACAATTTTTTTAGAAGGTAAGATTAGGTTTAATAACTTAACTAGAGTTGGTGAAATAAAATTATCACTAGCTCCACTATAAATCAAGAATTTAACATTTTTATCCTTAATCAACCCTTCAAAAATAAGTAAGAAAAATTATAATTTCCTCAAACCTAACTTAGCTCATGCTAAAATTTTCTATACTATGGTCATAGTAGTAGCTTGACCTTTTTCTTTGGCCACATTGGTGTTAAACTCCTAGCTTTTATTTTAATTTTTTCTTTGTATCCTTATTTATAGTTTTGCACAATCCTACTTAAAGTGATTCTTACCATAAGTAAAACATCGAAATTGTATTCTCTTGTTCGGTGTCTCTTCCACCATTACTTTGTGGAGGGTTGTAGTCTATACTTGATTTGATTCCTCATAATTCTTAGTAATTCTATATGCCTCATCAACTATTTGTAAACTATGGGCATGTTTTTGGGAATGCAATTGAGGATTTATTGCACCAATGAACTTTGAAGTGAATTCACCTTCATCTTGATGGCTTACATATTAGGAGAGGTCGTAGAACTCATTGTAGTATTCATCCATGGATCATCAACATAATCTTAATAAGTTGAATCCCATCTTACATTCCATAAGAAATGAATCTTATATGAATTTTTTGTTCAAAATCTCAAAAAAATTTAAATAAACTTGTAATTCATCCTTGAGATCTTGGTCCATTCCATCATGTTTCCATAAGTTCTCTTAAGTAGAAAGAGACTACCTCTAAATATTCCTAACTTGAGAATTTCAACATATCATAATTCTTCATAGTATCAAGCCAATCTTTCACCTTGGCACTAGATCCTTTGACTCCATCATAATGATTAATTTTTACCTTCTTAGCATAAACCTAGATTAATAACTCTCCTAATGAATTTTTTTTATTCAACCTTTTTCCTTAAGTTCTATCCTTTATTCTTGTAATGGAATCTCATCACCTTGGCCTCCAATAGGTAGGGATTGGTTTTGATAATACTTTCTAGGTGCAAATTAATCTTGGTATTGAAATTGGCCTTGATGATATTCCCTTGGTGGAAATTAATTTTGGCTATGATCTCTAGGTGGATATTAATTTTGATTAGGAGGTTGGATCAAATGATCAATTAATTATTTGATGGAATCTGCAAAGGAATCCATCTTACCTTTGACTTCTAATTATTTTCCTTTCAAAATATGGGATAATTTCCTAATCTCTTCCAACATATCTTGTATATTTTTCTTAAATCATTTTCTTGAGAGCATCTCATTAATTTTTTCTCTCAAGAGCATCCTTCCAATCATTGACTTAAGACTCCATCATTTTCCAATTTATTCTTTGGATTCTAGACATTGATAGGCTAAAGAGACAAGACAAGGTAATTATTCATTAGTCTCCATGGCCCTTTTTATAGGTTCTAGGGGTGGTTAATTGGTTTTGGAAGAGGTTAGAACTACTATGAATGAATTTTCTCTTTCTAGATCCTTCCATCAACACATAGTTGGCCTTAAAGACTTTGATAATCCAAAACAATATTCAAATTTTGGACTTCAAACCAAGCTTTCTCCATGTTATAGAATGGAAAAATAATATATTTTAAAACTAAGTGATGAATCATGGTTTGTTAAGTGCTAATATCATACCCCTGATATCAGACACTTAATATCGAACCCTTGATAACAGACCCTTGATATCGGACCCTCGATATCAGGTACGTGATATCGTAGCCTAGATAACGATATCAGATACACAATATCATGGTTCCTATGTAAGCCTATAAATACCACATTTAGGCGCATAGGAAGGGGGGGAGTAATTTAGTGTTAGAGTAGAGTCCTTTTTGTCCATTTTTAGTTCCTCTTAATCTTTTCCCTAGTGCATGCCCATAGTGTGATAATTGGAATTGTATGGTGTAACGACGAAAAACATCGCTGGAAATACCTAACAAAAGTCCATGTACACAGTTCTAACCTTGAATCCGTGCGATAACCATGCTAGAGAAAAATGAATCCAAGGTGCCCTGAATGGTCTTGTTGATCAGATAGGGACTTACTTGATCAGTAAAAATTTTGTGATATTTGGATGACAAAATGATGGTTCTTTATGAGAAGATATAATATTGTTAACTTTGAAGATAATTGAAAAACAATGTAATTGGTTTAAAATGATTTGCAAGATTCATATAGATAGGGCACAAGAGATTAGATTTAGAACGTGGGCAATCTCAAGATCTGGGATTCAACTCATGAAAAAAATATATTGAATACAACGATTACAAATAGACTTCGATTTAGGCAAAGCACATGCCAACAATAAGAAAGCTATTTAAAGACAAGGCAAGCAAAGGTCGATCTACCTTGTTCTAGCCAATCTAGGTACAAGGAGGTTAGACCCGAAGTAGAATATCTATTAACTGGCTATTTCTGATCAAGGATTCTTGCCAATCACCTCCGATGTTCTTACGATCACTAATCCTCCTTTTTTTCTTTATCAATCTTTGCCAAAATTTGTCAACGATTGCCAATGGAAGGAAAATCGCTCACAGAGAAAATTTGTCAATCTTAGGAGAATTTTTGCCAACCCTTTGATCTTTGTCAACTAGAATATTTATAAGGTTAGGGCCAGGAGAAAAATGTGGCTCAGATGATGCGTGTCCTAAACCTATAAGATGCTGTTGACTTGATGCGATTGTGTTTGAAGCTTGCAGTGCCATGCTGCGTTACGCTCTGAAGTGTAACACGTCGTAAACCACTCTTGTTGGAGCTTTGGTGACAAGTTGTTTCTTGATTACGCTGAGATACGCTAGAGAGCGTATCGTGACGTATGAACTGCTGATGCTTGTATTGTGCTATTTCTTTCATTGCTTATATTATGCTGCGTCATGCCAATTCACGTTGCATAGTGTAATTTAGCGTAAACTAGTGAACTTGCAAAAACTTTGAAGTGTTGTCGCCGCGCTTCCTTTGGTTCTGATCAATCCTTTCAGGATTTATTACGCTATACTGCGTAACGTAGCATAATAGACCCCTTAATTGAAAAACTTATTGAAATGTGCGGCATGCTGCAGATCGTTATTTAAGCCTTGAGATTTTGCTAGGTCGTCGAAGTCCTGAATTTTTTCCATCTCTATTGTTATGATGGACTACCTTAAAGCATTACGCTGCGTTATGCGACGTTACACTATGTTGCGTAATGCAGCGTAATATGCCAAAAGTTAAGATTTTCATAACATAGAAAGCTTGGAAAGTTGAAAGCTTGCCGTTGTCCACCCTTGGTCTTGTTCTATCCTTTGGAGTTCATTACGTTGTGCTGTGTATCATGGCGGAGTAGACCCTTAACTGAAAAGAGAACTTTCCAGGCTATGTCTTGTCGCAAATCTTCACTTGAGTCATGAGGATTTGCTGAGCTGTTGAGGCCTTAAAATTTTCAGAGTGTTTCAATGGCCCCTCTTTGTTGATGTTTAGAGGGCTTGCTCGAAAGACATCGACAAAGAATACGAAACACCAGAGAGGTAAAGGCACCAACAACGTTCATCGGTAATTGCTCAAATGTCGCTTTGTCAAACCTGAAAGTGCAAAGGCGAGGGGAAGAGAGTATAGGAGGGATTTTACAGAAGTGAGAGGAGGGAGGTTCGGGGAAGACTCAAATACGTGAACATGAAGCTTTTGCGAACAAGTCATTATGTCTTTTCGCTAATGTATTTGCAAAAGGTTACACCATCATACTTCATATGAAGGGCTTGCACGGATGAGTTGTGTTACACCCACATGGCCTGGATGAGTTGTTTTACAACCATTTTGCTATTTTTCTTTGAACTGCAAATTGCATTTCACAAGGCAATTTGCGTTACGCCTATTCGTGGACATGATGATGCAAAAGAATTGACTTAATGTTCACATTCTGTACAAGCGGAGAAGAGGGTAAAGACAATTGTAAGGATAAGGGAAGGGGGGAAATAAAGTAAGGTATTCGATGGAGGGCGAGGTAGGGTTTGCACTCCCAAGTAGCTAGGCTAGTCTAAGCAGCAACTTCAAAACATCGTAACACCTCACCTTCTAATGAATGCATTCTCGATCAACGCTGTTGTAACAAGTATCCTACAAAACATAAGAGAGAGGAGAGGGCCAAAAGCCATCGTCCAAATCGCTAAGGAGGGAGGGTGTTGAAATCAGCACCATCCAAAGTGAAAAGGAGAATGAGGGCCATGAAAGAGGGACCATAGCAAAGAGCAAGGGTCCCTATGTTGATGCCGCAGTTCCCACAACTACCGTCAACAGCCAGATTCATCTTGCCCCATTGACTGGGCAAAGAACTAGTCAGATGAACCTACTCAGTCAAAATCTAGTGGCGGAGATGGGTGGAGGCTACTGAAACCATGGATGACCATAGTTTCTTTGAGGCTCTAACAGGTGAAGTTGATCCCAGGAGCTGCAACTACAGCGTGGCTATCGTAGCAATATCTTCGAGGGATCAATAGCATGCCTTTTAGCATATCCAAGGAATCAGTAGGATGCTAGTGAGGTAGTGGCATTACGTCTGTTCCAACGTCTCACTCATTCTATCTGGTAGGGATGCAGTGCAAGAATGACCACGCTCGTTGCTTCATGAATTTCCTGTTGACGGATTCCATTTTTGGGTCCTAGTTGACCATTGTTGTGGGTTTTAAGTCTCAGCAGACTGTGGTCCCAGTTTAACATCTGGGTAGACTAAAACCTACTAGTTTTACATTGTAGCAGACAGTCGAAGAGCTAGTTTATGGTCCCAGTAGAGCACACTGTGGGTGTCAATTTTATGTCTTGACCCAGGAATAAGTCTATGTTGGTTTAGCATCTCAGCAAATGTATGCTTATCTTTCCAGTTTCACGTCATGGTGGATAGTCAGGAACCTTGCCAGTTTAGCGTCATGGTGGATGCGTGAAAGAAATGCCATTTTTATGTTGTAGTGGACATTTGTTACCTTGCATTTGAGCTGAGTTGATGCTTAGATATTGTACCACTTTAGATACAGATGATTCACTAGATTTGGTAGGTTGTTGCCATCGATATCCACTAACTTGAATGCTCCTTTACCATATGTGCCGATGACCAGGAAAGGGCCTTCCCAATTTGCAAAGAATTTACCTACTAGTTCACGAATGGCCTTGAGAACTAAGTCTCCCTTCTTGATCGGTCGTTAATGCAGATTGTGCTAGTGATTCTATCTTTGTTTGTCTTGATATCTTTTGATGGTATAAAGAGTTTGAATGTGCTTCTCCTCCACTAAGTCTAAATTCACGATCCTAGACTCGTTGTGTTGAGTCTCATTTATAATTGTGAAGAGGACCATCTGAAATGAGGGAACCTGTAATTACAAGGACAACACTGCTTTGGATCCATAGACTAGACTATAGGGAATCTTGTCTGTAGTTGTCATGCACATCATATGATACGCCCATAGCACGTAGAGGATTTTTCCATGCCATTATTTCTTGTTGTTACTGAGCATCTTCTTGAGTAGATTGATAATTACCTTGTTTGTTGCTTCTGCTTGACCATTTTCTTACAGGTAATAGGGTGAAGAAAAAGATTTCTTGATACCAAGATTATCACAAAAAGATTTAGTTTCGGTACTACTAAATTGTGGCCCGTTGTCATTCACAATAGTCATAGGGAGCCCAAATCTACTTACTATATTATCTAAAATGAAATGGAAAACCTATTGAGATGTAATCTTTCATAGGGGGATGGCCTCAACCCACTTCATGAAATACTCAGTGGCAGTGACAATGAAGCTATGTTCCATGGAAGATTTAGGCGCGATGGGACCTATGATATCTAGTCCCTATCGTTGGAATAGCCAAGTAATCTATGTAGTGTGTAACTCGATTGGAGACATGTGTATTAGGTTTATGTAACATTGGCATGTGTCACACATCTTAAGTTTGGTAAGGTAGTCTTTTTCCATGTATGGCCAATAGTACCCTAGGCATATGATTTTAGCTTCCATGGCTTGTGGGGCTACGTGTCCTCCACACAGCCCCTCGTGGACTTCGCTAAATATTCATTGTGCTTGGTCATTATTGATGCATATTAGCAATACTCCGTCGAAAGAGCTTCTAAAGAGAGTACTATCTCCGATGATGACATATTTCCTGGCATGCTTGCACACTGCATCTTTTTGTGCATGTGTTAGCTCATGTGGTGGTTTGCCATGCAGAAGGTAAATCTTAATGTTGTCGTACCATTCTAGCATTCCTCCCACGTTTAATGAAGAGATTTATGACACTTGAATGACAGGTTCTGTACATTCCATCATTAAAGTGGGCTAAGTGTCAAACAAGTGTGGTGGCACATTTAGTGCCAGTGTGGCCAGTGCATCAGCCACAGCGTTTTCATTACGCGGCACATGTTGGGCATCGATTGTCATAAATTTTTTGAGCAGATCTTTAGCCATATCGTAGTAGGGCTATAGATGCACAGTTTTGCAGGCGTAAACCCATGTGATTTGATTGATGACGAGCATCGAATCACCTCGGATTACCAGGTGTTAAATGTTGAGTTCCTTGGCTATTAGCAATCCTCTAAGAAGCCCCTCATACTCTGCCACATTGTTCATACAAGGGAAGGTCAGGCGGTAAGCCAGTGGATGCACATGCTCAGGGGAAAGCATAATAACAGTGGTAGCACTACCACCTCTAGTAGTTGAAGCTCTATCGAAGTATAACATTGCTTCGAGGCCTATTAATATAGGGCTTAAACTATGTACATGCTCATCTGGAAATTCTAGCTCTATCATGGCTTGATCTTTCATAGGCGATGTTCCTAACTGGTTAGCTATAGCCTGACCTTTAGTGGATGATTGGCCAACATAATGTAAGTCAAATTCAGCTGTGATAGCTTTCCAACAAGCTATCCTACTACTCTCATACAAGTTGTTTGAGATAGCCCAAAGCACATTGTTTTTGCAAATTATGTTGACCTGGCTACGAAAAAGATAGTTCCTACATTTTTTAAGTGTGAAAACCAATGCCAAACAGTTACGCTCCACTTCATTGTACCTTGCTTCGTACGCAAATAGAGTGTGACTGAGATAATAGATAGGGACTTTTGACCCGTCCTTCCTTTTTTGGCAAAGTAACACAGCTATAGAAACGTCTGAGTTTGCTACATAAATGTAACAAGGCTAATCCCTTTGTGGCAGGAAAACCATTGGTAAATGTTGTACCTCCTTCTTCAAGTTTTCAAATGCACGCTGGCAGTCATCGGTCCATTCAAAATTAACACCCTTCTTAAGGAGATGTTGCATGGAATGTAATTTATCTGTTAACTTTCAAATGAACCGCCTGATAAATTGTAGTCTTCCATATAACCCACGTAGTTCCTTGAGGTTTGTAGGTGGCATTAAATCAACGATGGCTTTAACCTTGTCGGGGTCGACTCGAATGCCAGTCTCTGATACAACAAACCCCAACATGTGTTTGGTTTTGACACCAAATACGCATTTCTTTGGTTTGAGCCATAAGTCATGCTTGAGAAATTGTTTAAGAACTAACTCCAAGTCTTCTAAATGATCTTCCAACTTTATAGACTTGATAGCTATATCATCCACATAGTTGTTCAATCTCCCTAAGAGGTAATCACTAAATATGTATGTCATGGCTCATTGATACGTTGCTCCAGCATTTTTTAGCCTGAAAGGCATCATGGTGTAATAGAAAGTCCCCCAGGGTGTCATAAATGTTATGGTCAATTGATTCTCAAAATTAATACGAATTTTATTATAACCTGAAAAGCCATCCATAAAGGATAGAAGTGCGTGACCAGCTGTTGTATCGATCAGTTGGTTGATACTCGATAATGGGAAATTGTCTTTAATCCTGGCATTGTTCAGATCCCAAAATTCTATGAAGATGTGTATTCCCCCCATTTTCTTAGAAACAACTACGATGTTGGACACCTAGTCTAAATGATCGACCGCCCGAATGAAATCAGCCTGATATAGCTTGGTGATTTCATTACGCACTACTAGCATGATTTTTGGCTTAATCTTTCATGCCTTCTGTCTAACTGCTTTAATATGTGCATCTAAGATTATGTTATGTTGTATTAATCTCGAGTCTAATCCCGACATGTCTTCGTACGACCACGCAAATATAGCAGCATTTTCTTGGAGCACTTGCGTTATGCCACTCTATGTCTATTGGTCTAGGAGGGAACTAACTCTAAGAGTTTTATTTTCACCTTTGTGCGTAACCATAGGGACCTTGTTGAGAGGGTCTTTAGACACATCACCAGCTTCCAAGTCTAGAGTTTGGGCCAGATGTTCTGGCCAATCTGGGGATATTTCTGATGTTGCTATGGTTGCATCACAAAGGGAAGGGTTTGTTCCTATCAGTGTGTAATTAAGCTGTCTAATGGTCTCCTCGTATGGGCCTATTAAGGCTAGGGGTATAGATAAAGCTGTGTCTATTTGTGAGTTATCCTGCAAAAAACTACCAAAAATGAAAGTTGTTACATTTTTTTTTTCTGCTAATCTGCTAAAATGATAAGAGTTAGAGTTGCATATTAGAGAAGCTTCCAGTTTAAAGTCTTAGTGGACCATTACAAATATGCATAGTTTGTCAGAAAATGACGAGCTAGGCTTCCTAGATGCTAGCGTGTGACTTCTGTAAGGTAAGATAAAAGATGTAACGTGGTGTGTCTAGCATGTCAGAATAATGAAATTTGAATTTTTTGTACAGACCATAGTTAATGTGGCTGGATTACAAGGTGATAAACTATATATTAGTTTAGGGTCATTTTGGACTGTAATTCATACGATATCTATGAAATTAATGCCCTGATCTTCGCATTTCATGTCATACTGACACCGACATTTTGGGAAAGTTCCGCATCGATTGGGCAGAAAAAATTAGTTAATTTCAAGAATTTTTTTTATAAACTAGTGGTTCATGCTCAAAATAGGTTATAGATATCATGAATTTGGATCTGGATATAGTAGAAAGGGAGGGTGAGTAAGGCATAAACAGACAATTTTACAAAGATTCTGTTCAATTGCAACTATGGCACCAAAGGTCAAAGGAAAGAATTCCAAATTAGCTAAGATTGATGAAGTGTAGGAGAGTTTGCAGCGGGCTTCGCAGGCTAGAGTTGAGGCTCGGGAGGTTACTCTACTTAACCAGTAATTCATCGTCCACCCTTTTGCACTATTGTTATGTTTGTTGCAGCATCGTAGTTGTATTTATTTTGAGTGTTCATGTTGCATTGGGCGTTAATATCTATTGACGTAGACTGAGCTATTGTAGTTTGTTATCTTACCCTTAGAGATGGACTTTGTATTGTCACGAAGGTTTCGGTAATATTGAGTAATACTGTACAGATGTAATGTATAGGTGGAAAAATCTAAGTGTTGTATCTATGCGTGGCGTAATCAGGGTTCTATTTCCTTTTCTTTTTTTTTATCCATAATAGTTACATGTTACGCTGGAGTAATACGCAGTTTTTCTTTCATCGCCGTTGTCAGGGACAAATCTTGAGCTGTTGCAAGGGTTTAGGCAATATTGGCCATGCATCTCCAGTATAATCTGTAATTTTCTGGGAATCGTGAGAACCCTAATGTAGCGTGATGAATGTTCATGCCTAAATAGTTTGTCTAATAGTAATGCATTTTTTATTGTACAGTATTATGCTGAAGCCCGTCCTAATTGTTTTGGACATCGTGGACATTCTATGCTGCTTACATAGTCCCATGGCCAATGTTCCTCCTCACGCTCATATAAAGGAGGAGGCAGTATGGTTCTGAAAGGATGCACGGGAGTTCTTACAGTTTCTACTTCGTAATTTTAGCGTAATCATCTGTTTGCATCTACCAGGTGATGTAGCTACTGCTATTTTAGAGACACTACTAGTTGGTTCGACGTAGAGCATCTTGGCATTCCTATTAGATGGCATGATTGAAACTGTGTAGGTGCAAGACCGCGAACAGAGCACCAAAGGTTTGAGCAATTTGAGCTGGATCTGGGAGATTCCCAGGTTTAACTATTATCATGCCTACAACACTCTGTTCGTGGCCCGTCATCTCACAACCTACTTCCAGAATCCACCTGGTACCGTGCATTATATAGGCAGGTAAGTTTTTTTTGTTTTCTTTAAACGTGTTGCAATGTACTAACTATTGTTTAAGTTTGCATTGAATCTAAGAATTTTCCTATCTTCTGTGATGTAGATTCTTTATCAATGACAGTGGTCTCCTGGGCGATAACGATACATTGTCATTAACCGAAAGGGCTATAAGGGAATTTACTTGTATCAGCAATGTACAGGCCGGTGTCATCGGACAACTAGAGTTCGAAATCCCAGAATACCCTATCCACTATGCTGACTTCTTTTCTAGATGCAAAAAACTTAGATGGCTGGATGGGGAGTGGACTTTGGATCCTTCCCTCACCGTCGTAGACGTGCAAAGGAAAATCCCTCCGTTCCCTTTGCCATTCGAACCTAGTAAAATTCATTATGATGATGAATTATATCAATGTTATTAGCTGGTGATGATGTATGAAGTTATCTCATTTTTGTTATCTCGACTTAACTATTGTTTTATGTTAGCAGTCAGGGAATCACGGGAAATTGCGATCATGGCTCCAATCGTGAGGCAAACAATCTTTTCTTCCGTTATGGTGATATAAAGGAGACACAACGTTGGCTTGACCATAGAGAAGCTCCAGTTTTGTTAACTAATAACCTTTGAGAGGCTAGACTAATGGACCTATTCTTGGCCATAACCCCTGATGTTACTGCAGGTGAAATGTTAACCCTAGTCAACTCCTTCAGCGAAGAAGCTAAGCGTCTCTGCATACACATGCATAATGTGTGTGTAAATCTTGACATCAACACTCAACTATTTTCTGATCTCTTTGGCATCCCCTCTGATGGCTTTCCCATAGAAGAAAAGCCAAAGAGGAGTTCTAAGTACTAGCAAGAGATAGAGGAGTGGCTAGGGGTTAAGAAGGAAGTTAAGGGAATCCCCGCTGACAGGATCAAGTTGGAGGTAGCCAATACTATTTACCCCCTTTTTCAAGCCTGGACCTTCCCCAAGACACTCTCGCAAGGGAGATTCCTCACCATAGAACAGGCATGGATTATGCAAGAGGTCATGGAGGAGGGGACTCGGTTCAATTGGGTAAGCTATTTTGCTGAAGGCTTACGTGCTGAGATGGTCAGGCTTCGCAAGAACCTTGAGTCTTGTTTCAATGTGCATTTTTCCTTCTTCATTGCTTACTTCCAACATTTTGCCAAATTTCTAGTAGTCCAAAGAAAATGGGGTTTGGGTGCAACAAGACTGCAGTAAGATTTCCAAACCATGGATCTCCCATGTTTTTGGCACTACTCGGTTGCAAGACCCTCCTGAAGGGATCAGGGAGTCGTTATCAATAATGACTAAAAATATGGCGATGCCTCGAATGCGAGGTTAAGACAATGTGGGTGGGGCACTCCCCTCTTACACCAGTGATGTGTTGAGGGGAAAGCACCTAGTAGCTGAAATAGTGGATTCATCACTGTAGCGGAAGAAGCCTCGTTTGACCGAGGAATCTATCGAGCCAGCGAGTGGTGTGGGGAAGAAGATGCAGGTTAGATTTTAGAGGAGTAATCCTCCAGCCAGTAAGTAGCAAAATGTATTAATGGTTATGGTTATGTTGTATAAAGACATTGTTGCGTAGTGTAATATTTGTTGAGCAAGAGTGAAATCCTATGTTAACTAACTATGTCATATGACAACGAAGGAGAAGGTTGTGGAATGGTTGACCCCTAAAATAGGGGCTATAGTCTTGCAGCATGGAGAAGGGGCCCCGGTCTCAGAAGAAAAGGTCCCAGTCAATAAGGCGAGCAATGCATACGATCCTGTGCATGAAGAGGAAGTAGTAGTGGAGGATGCTGAAGTCCTTTCAGCTAGGACTGGAAAAGGTGAGTGATCTTTCGCTCGATTAGTTTAACCATTACAGCGTACTAGACTTTAGACAACTGTTTCTAGAAGTTTTACCAGTCATCGTAACATCTCAGTTATTTATTTATATGTGATTTATCTTGCATAATAGGTAATCAGAATGTACGCTTGTCAGTGGTGACGACCCAATCTTAGGGTGAATTTCTGGATAAATTTGCCTTTATGGAAGGAGTCGTCAACGATACAATCGGTTACTTAGAGCGAATCGATCCTAAAGCTGGTATGTTACAATCATTACGTAGGGGTTATTGCATCGTGGCATTACGCTACCTAATTATGCCTAACCACCATTTTAGTTACTAAGAGCTCACCTTAGATGGGATTCATCAGAGCCTATTAACTTAGACACCACCGAACCTCCATTAGAAGCAACCATCGTGCCATGCAACATTTACGATGAGATGTGTAAATGTGCTATACGCTCAACTCGCTCCTTATGGGAATGTCAAAATGTCAATGAAGACCTTTGGAAGAGATTGCAAAGTTTAGAAAAGGAGAAGGTGGCTCTAAGTGACGAGGTTGGGGATTTGAGGTCGCGGAACGAATTCTTGTAGGCCCAGGGAACTAACAATGAAGACTGGCAGACGACTGTTGTTGACTATGCCCGTTATTGGATGGTCGTCAAGAACAGTGTCCAGACCAGTCGTGAATTGGTTGAGCAAAAAATGTAGATGGATCTCCTAGCTTAGAAAAACCAAGACTGGAAGAACTTTAGCGTGAGTGTCTAGGAATGGGGGTAGACGCAGAAAGATCATAAACATGTCTATAAATGGAAAAGCACTACCTATCTTCAATGTTACAGGGATTCTGCCATTAAGGCTCAATCCCTTCAGCTATTCCTCGACATCATTGGTGCTTTTAGAGCATTTGAGAAGTTTCAGGAGCAAGTGACGGTGAGTGCCTCTCTAGAAAGGGAAATGACTCTTCCTGGGGGTGAGACTACCGTCCTTTCTTTCTTCCTTGAACCACCCCGATGGACTCCTATGCAGAAGGGGAAGGTCAAGGCCGAAGCTAATCTGGGGGATGGGGTTTGGTCTGAGCTTACCGAGGATGAAATTATGCAACATTTGTGGGTTGGCCTAGAACAAATCCCTTTTGCTACCCATGCAGGACCGTCACAGGTAAGTCGTAGTGTTATTGTGTTTTTTTCATACCTAGTTTTGATGGTGATGTTAATACGTGTGTCATGTCTGATTACAGGAACGACCTGAGGAGAATCCTCCATAGGATGAAGCTAACAAAGGTGGCAGTCCTCATGAAGAGGGTCTACAGGAGGTAGAGCATAATGAAGATAGTCAATTTCGTGATGAGAAACCCCCTACTAAAGAGCCTCACAAGGAGGGCCGACCTCATGAAGAGATCCCTCATGAAAAGGATGGCCCCTATGAGGATGATTTCCTCGAAGTAGAGGTTGAGGTGGGAGATATGGGAGATAGTGGTGACAAGGGAGATGCATAGCATGGCTATATTAGCCATGGTTTTTATTGTGGTGGAATGGAACAAGAAACAATATTTTTCTTTTAACGTACATTATGTAAATTTTGTCTTGAGTTTAATGTTCTTTTCTTGTTTTCTTTTTATGTAAAGCGCAAATGGGATCATAGGTTTTGGCATTATGGTAAGTTGTAGTTAGTTTAAGAGTGTAGCGTCACTGAAGTTACTAGTTTAAAGCCATTGCAGGCCACTAAATAATTCAAGTGTAAGGCATAAATGAAATTTTTAGTTTACGGCCATTTCAGGCCTTTGATTAGTTCAAGCATAAACTCTGATTGAAATAGATAGTTTAAGGCCATTGTGGGCTGTAGATAGTTTAAGGCCATTTTGGGCCATAGATAGTTTAAGGCCATTTCGGGCCATGGATAGTTTAAGGCCATTTCGGGCCATAGATAGTTTAAGGCCATTTCGGGCCATGGATAGTTTAAGGTCATTTCGGGTCATTGCTAGTTTTAGGCCATATCTGGCCTTTGTTATATGCATGAAAGAATAAAATAAATAACACTAAGTCGCCAGTTTTAAGCCATGGCAGGCCACGATTAGTTTTAGGCCATTTCGGACCTCTGCTAGTTTTAGGCCATTTCAAGCCTTCACTTAGTCTTAGATAAAGGTAAGAGTAACAAAGATAGCTAGCAGAAGCGTAAAGATATGCATAAATTTGATGAGTGTTTGTAAAGCAAAAAAAGGATAGCTGATGGAAAAGTGCACGTAAACTGCATGGTAGTTAGATAACAAGGTTTACCTACTAACTTTGTAATTGTTTCCTGATTTCTTTTATTTTTGGTGACACGTAAAGATGGGGAGATTTATCATCCTTTTCCTTCATGCCACAATCTACCTCTTGGAATGGTAGTTCAGCCCAAGTTAGGCTGTCATCAGCCATTGTTTCCATTTGTTCAAGTTTTTGGACAGGGGATTGATCTTTAGCGTTTTGATTTTTGACCCCTGCTCCATTTCTATGTGATTGACAACCTGAGGAGTTATTTCATCACTGTGGATGACTACTTCTCCTCCTACATAGGGTAGATAGATCTCCTGATGGATAGGTGATGAAACTACCCTCAGTTGAGCTAACCAAGACCTCCCCAGGATCAAGTTGAAGCCAGGCATCTCTTCAACGACAATAAACGTTGCATCTGTGGGGAACTGATCCCCTGCCACAAAGTTGATGTGCCCTATCCCTTTGACTTGCACTCGTGCCCCATTGAATGACTTTAGACACAACGTTGTGGTAGGACTAATCTGATCAATTATGCCTAGTTTATCCACTATGGGATATGGGATGATGTTAGCGGTCACCCCGTCATCTACATGTACTCTCCAGATTCGGTGTTGGCCAACCTAGATGGTGATTAACATGGGCATCATTATTACCTAACCCTTTTCAAGGTCATCCTTAATGGATTCATCATGAAAGGTCAATAGGGTAGGCCCAGGTTTTTCATTGGCAAGGGGAAGCATGATGGAATGAATTGCTTCTTCCTCCACTGGCAAGCTCTCATCCATGGGTATGGACGTTAGCATACGAACCATAGCCTCACGATGTTTCTGTGATGCCATGAGTAAGTCATAAAGGCTCAATGTTGTATTTTTTTGTTTTAAAGCCTGTTTGACTTACATAAAGGTATCAAAGAGATCCCGCCCATGATCTGGCTTCTTATCACCCTTTTCGTCTTCCATTCACCCTAAGAGACGAATTTCTTGAGGAGGAGTGACATTTGGTCGAGAGCTATCTTTCTTTTGAATAGAAGAAGATGGTTGCGTTCATGTAACTTTGTCATTTTTAGCAAGTGGAGCCAAGGGTACAGAAGCGAGAGGTTTAGGCTTGGGAAACCCTAGTGTAAGATGGTCCTTGGCCGTATCAATTTTCATACCCCCTCCTCCTTTTCTATTAAGTTGGGATTGTGAGGTTGAGTTGAAGATTTTCCCCTATACAGGAGGGATGGTTGATGGTTTTGGCACCCTAATGACAAAGGATTCCTTGGGTGTAGACGTGGGCTGGGCTGCAGCTTTACGGACAACGGGCTGTCGAGTAGTGGTCTGAGACAGGACTTGAAGGATAAAAGATTGCCCTGGAGCACCACTTGTCGACGCTGATGGACCTGCTATTTGGGGTGGATGAGGATGCATTTGCAACATGAAAGGATGCCTCGGCTGCGCCTGACTATCACCCTCTACTCCTACCACATTGATGGTGTACCCTGCATCATTTTCATTTAATGGGTCTCGGTACACATGCATGGCTTGGTTTTTTGGGCATGCTGGACTACTGTTGTATAAGATCAGGTCACCTTGATCGATTAGATGTTGAATGTCATCCTTCAATGCCTAGCAATAATCCGTGTCATGGCTGCACATTTGATGGTAGTCACAAAATTAGTCTAGCCTAAAGTTCTTGGGAACTAGTGGTTTGTTAGGTTGGGCCAAGGAGGGGTTCTTGAGCAGCTCACAATGGCACTTGTGGCATTTTAGAGCCTCCTTGGACACTACCTTGTGTCGGATATGACCAATTCCCAATAATTGCTTTAGTAGTTCAGAAGGCTTTACAAGTAGGGTCGCGTAATTTAAGTGATCCTTACACTCAAACTTAGGCCTCAGCTGTGGAGGGGCTTCAGGGGCAGAAGGAGATTCTTGATTAGCATCGTTTGAGCTAGTTGTCAGCTTAGCAAGCTTCACAGGTGTTTTCTTGTTGTTGTTTTTCTTTTTAGCCCCTTCAGCAACTGCTGTTACTATTTTTGTTGTAGCTTTTCCTTTATCATTTCCCTTGCTATGGGCATTTTTGTAGACCACATACATCAGATCTTTGCTAGCCTCTACCACATCTTGGATGCTCTTAGTCTAAGCAAAGTCTTGGTTAAGGGAGCGGGGAGCAAGGTAGTATAGCTTAGACTTGATAAAGTCGTTAACTGCCCCCTTGAAGATTGCCAGTAGATGGGCCTCCACGATGGGTTCACGGATTTCATTCAAGGTGGCGCTCCACCGCTGTATGAAATTTTGGACTGACTTGAGCGGGTCTTGCTTGACTCCCATGAGCTGGTCCAGCGTGACTTCCAGCTTCAGGTTGTACTTGAAATGGGTCACAAACTGAGTTAACAACTCCTCCAAAGTTGAAATGGAAGCACGTGGGAGTGCTCGATACCAGTCCAGAGCTTTACTCATTAAGGACATAGAAAAGACACAGATTATAGTATGTGGCCATTGTTGTAATAATAAGGACTCTAACCTAAAAGTGAACAAGAGGGCGTTGGGATCACCTTCCTCATTGTATTTTGTAAAATAGGGAAGGGGCATCCTAGGTGGCAACAATAGGACAGGGACTCCTGGACTAATAGGATCATCATGGTAGAAATCCATGACTTGTATCGTGTTAGAACCAGGAGCCTTGAGATGCTTGACCTCTTCTGTAAAGGTCTAAATGAGCTAGAAGGCTTATTCTAGACTCGTAGACGATCAAGTCATTTCTGGAATAGCAGGAGGAGCCACACCAGGTGGTAGAACGAAGGTAGTAGTTTGGTCGATGGTTGATGCTATCGAGATGGTCCCTACAGGTAGTGCCGCTTGTGCCATCCACCATTTGGTCGTTGGTGCGGATGGGGTGACCACCTTCAGACATGCCATTGGATATGTTGTTTGTGTAGCCAAGGGCATAGAAAGCGATCCTACAACGGGGTTTAGCACTCTTGGGACCTGGCTTTGATGATGGGGATGATGGGGCATTTGCGTAGGATGCACAACGAGAGGCATGTTTGGAACCCACCATGCTGTAGTGGCAGGCCCTGTCGTGTGAGTCAGGATGAAGGTGGATGTTGTAGGTAATTGCGATGTAGGTATCGCGTGCACATATGGTGACATAGGTGCAGGTGCATGATGAGATGAATTAGGTAATTTCACCTACTGAGGAATGATTTTTGACGGGCTGTCGCCCAAGAAGATAGTCAAAGAGAGAAAATGTAGGCACGGTGAGTGCAGGACTCGATTAGTATTAGATAATGTTAAAGGCTTGGTGACCATGAACAACGAATTTACACAAGACGTCGTGGAGGGAGGGGCCATGGTGAAATCAGCATGACTACCTCCCTCAGAGTGAGAGTCTAGATCATCTTGCCTGTCATGAAGTGTTTCATCACAGAAAAACTCCTCTAGTTGTTCTGGCAACATATTAGCCATTAGCATTTGATCTAGGATCCACTTTTGTTGATCTGTCAAGGGTACAATGGTGTTAGGTGAAGGGATAAATTCCTTCCAATTGCAGTTCATGAACTCATATTCTCGTTTTTCCTCGAATTATTATGGGTACATGGGCAGGTTTGCTGCTAGTTTAGCATAGAGGAAATTGTAGTGTTCCCTATGCTAAGCATGTCCCTCAAGCTCCTTGTTTTACAGCTTGAGGGAGTGGCATGATTGCACCGGACTAATTGGCTGCTCGACCACAGGGGGCGTAACTTGCATGGTCCAAGGATTCTCAAGGTTGGCACTGTCAACAACGGTAGTTGATGTACTCATTCTCTACACGGTTGGTAAATAATGATGATAAGGATAAATATCGCAAGGGAAAAGGCAAGTTAATGTAATAATCAGGGCTTTCTATCTTGTAGGATTTCAAAGGAATTGTCGAAGCAACCGATCTGCACCACACAATCCCGTAAACAACCTCAGAGGTATTATGTTTACATTAATTGACAACGGGTACAGACAACTTACAAGACTACCCGTAAAATGTGGATCGAATATAAAGGCCCTTCTTCTAGTGCCAGAAAACTGTAACAATAGAAAATGTCAATCGCTGAAAATACCAAACGAAAGTCTGTGTACACAATTTTAACCCCAGATCTGTGCAATGACCATGCTAGAGAAAAACGAATCCGAGGTGCCCTAAACGGTCTTGTCGATCAGACAGGGACTTATTTAATCAGTAGAAATTTTGTGATATTTGGATGAAAAAATGATGGTTCTTTATGAGAAGATATAATATTGTTAACTTCGAAGATAATTGAAAAACGATGTAATCGATTTAAAACGATTTGCAAGATTCGTATAGATAGGGCACAAGAGATTGGATTTAGAACATGGGCAATCTCAAGATCTAGGATTCAACTCATGAACAAAATATATTGAATACAACGATTACAAAGAGACTTCGATTTAGGTGAAGCATGTTCCAACAATAAGAAAGCTATTTAAAGATAAGGCAAGAAAAGGTCAATCTACTTTGTTCTAGCCAATCTGGGTACAAGGAGGTTAGACTCGAAGTAGAATATCCATTAATTGACTATTTCTGGTCAAGGATTCTTGCCAATCACCTTCGATGTTCTTACGATCACTGATCCTCCTTTTGTTCTTTGTCAATCTTCGCCAAAAGTTGTTAACAATTGCCAATGGAAGGAAAATCACTCACAGAGAAAATTTGATAATCTTAGGAGAATTTTTTCCAACCCTTTGATCTTTGTCAACTATAATATTTATAAGGATAGGGCTAGGAGAAAAACTCAATTTAGATGATGTGTGTCCTGAACCTATAAGATGTCGTTGACTTGATGCGATTGTGTTTGAAGCTCACGGCGCCGCGCTGCGTTACGCTCTGAAGCGTAACATGTCGTAAACCACTCTTGTTGGAGCTTTGGTGACAAGTTGTTCCTTGATTATGCTGAGATACACCAGAGAGCGTATCATGATGTATGAACTGCTGATGCTTGTATTATGCTATTTCTGTCATTGCTTATATTACGCTGCATCATGCCAATTCACGTTGCATAGCATAATTCAGTGTAAAATAGCGAACCTGCAAAAACTTTGAAGTTTTATCACAACACTTCCTTTGGTTCTAATTAATCCTCTTAGGATTTATTAAGCTATACTGCGTAATGTAGCGTAATAGACCCCTTAACCGAAAAACTTACTAAAATATGCAACATGCTGCAGATCGTTATTTAAGCCTTGAGATTTTGCTAGGTCGTCGAAGTCCTGAATTTTTGCCATCTCTATTGTTACGATGGATCACCTTCAAGCATTATGCTGTGTTATGTGATGTTACACTATGTTGTGTCATGTAACATAATATGCCAAAAGTTAAGATTTTCGTAACATAGAAAGCTTGCAAAGTTGAAAGCTTGCCATTGTGCACCCCTGGTCTTGTTCTATCCTCTGGAGTTCATTACGTTGTGTTGTGTATCATGGCGGAGTAGACCCTTAATTGAAAAGAGAACTTGCCGGGCTGCATCTTGTCACAAATCTTCACCTGAGTCATGAGATTTTTCTAAACCGTTGAGGCCTCAAAATTTTCACGGTGTTTCATATGGAACCTTTATTCAAGTGTGATATACTTGGACATGCACATGACTGACAATAAAGATCAAGATTACTCCATCATTGTAGCATTCACTTCATTTTAATTACTTAATTGTTATTGTTATTTATTACTTTTTTAATTAATTTTTCTTTACCTTCCTTTACTATCCCTGTTATTAAATGCAGAATGAGTACAACTTAATCATGAGCATTTAAGTGTGACTACTTGGTAACCCAGTAGTGTATCTAGGAGTGCTCATATGCTTGGTAATCCCAAAATTAATACATGAGGTCCAAGATGTGTACGAATGATTAAGGATGGATTCTCATCACACTTAGGCTAGCTTAAATTCTCTTCTTCCACTCCCTCTTAGCTTGAAACAAAGTTATTTTCCATTGCCTCTATGAGTAGCACTAGCTTAGGACCACATCATACACCTCACTTTGGACTAAACAATATGTGACAAAGAAAATACTGGTCCAAGTGGGAAGACAGTGAACTGCGATCAACGTGTAACTATCTAGATACCACAACTAGCC
>MNCI01016492.1:444551-465555 GCA_015680685.1 Gnetum montanum
GAATATGCCAACACTATTAGAGATAGAACCATGACAAACCAAGAAGCAAGATAGAACACCCTTAGACAATCAGAAAGAAGGGTTGAAGAGAATAAGAACTCAACTGCTAATCATACATATCAATGTAATATTTTCTTGTACGATCACCCCAAAGGTCAATGCCCAATCTTGTCACATTTACATGAGCATTGGGGAAGAATGTTACATCCATAGTTCGTACAAAAATATTGTGTTTAATCATAGTGGCAAAAATCCCAATCGTGCGGGAGGCCACCCCCAAATTAGTCACACCCTGAAATATCATCCAAACCCAAGCACTTGTCAAGTTTAGCATCCTATTTCCCCAACTAGTTCAACATCCTCTATCTCATCACATCATTATCATTCTCCTAAATACTATCAACCCATGTCATCTCCCACAAGATCACCACCTCATGTTCCTTATACTTCTCCTTACCCTCAATATTTGCATCCTTCACCCCCTTCTACATTACCACCAATAGTACCAGAAGGTTTTTCACCATAGCATCAACCCACGAATGTTACTTGTGCTACTACTATTAACCATAGTGTGAATCCTCCACAACATTGAAGGCATCCCTTCTTTAGACATGACCGTAGAAAGGGACAACACAATTCTGAGACCACTGCATCCTCCCACTCAACACAAATTCAACACTGTGGTGCATCTTTCTTCTCAAACCCAATGCCTCATGTTACCTTATCAAGGCCATCAATCAATACTCCAACAACCATGCAACCCAATGAATATAGCCATGTAGAAAGACATATCGATCCTTACATACCATCTTATGATCAAGGATGTCATAGTGGGTCAACTCTATATCAATTATATTCATCTTCTAACTTGCCCCACTATGTCAAATTTAATACATTATGTGCATCCGAATTTGGGTACATTCCAACCACGACATCAAAATACACCTAGTGGTTTGGATATGACCAAGTCCTAATATTTTTGAAATACATGGATCCAACCCTTCCACTTATTAATTATTGCTATGATCAAAAGTTTAGTTATGCGGGATATCCCCCATTCTAACAAATAGAATTAATAAATATTTTTCCTTTTCTTTAATTTTACAATTTTTTGTTTTCTAGTTTTTCATCTTTCAATTTTTTGTTTTATCTTTTTATTGATTGGTTCATCTTTTTATTTATTGTTTTATCTTTTTATCTTTTTATGTGTAATCTCATCTATGAATAAAAAACTCATGTGACTTGTTGGTTGAGTTGTTGTTCTATGCTATCAAGTCTCAGGTGACTAATTACTTGGATAGTGAACCCATCACATCCACCCATCCATTTTATTAATAAGAGGTTCTACTCTGGGTTCTATGATATTCTTAACATCATTAAAAATTAAAGTAATTTTGTGCTCATTATGCCCAGAGTGAAAATTGATGGACTAAGAGGGAATGGTCAAGGTGTGACATCAAGGGAACTTGTGGATTCTCTTTGGTGACATCTGTCGAAGTTATCATGTAGCCTGGTTGTACTAAGATCCTTATAGATTAATGAAAAAAGGAAGTAAGAGTAATAAAGGCACTCAATAAAGAAACCCAATTCTATTCTAAAGGGTCCCACTAGAAAGACATGCACCCATGCCTAATGGTAGGCGACTTATTTGGATTACACATAAAAAAAAAGGAGAGTGTGTGCCAAAGCAGCGAGACAAAAAGAAATGAAAAGATCAAGACAAATGTGCCACAAAGAAATTCCCAATAACTCCTCTCTTGAACAAAACACCAAACAATCATACACCTTGCTATCATGATACTCTTATGGTTGTCCATCATTAGATGAAGCAATGCTTTGTTACTAATCGAAGGATGGACTTGGTCTTGATTTTCGAGTGACAAGCTAACAACACATTAATCACGTCCTACACTCAAGATTCATTATTCCCTAGGTCAATTACCTCATGTCCCAATCTTTGCAATCCCTTCTATGATTCATCCCATCTCATTGTTCATGTACTTGTAACTCATGTCTTGTGTAGCATTGAATTCATACCTCATCATGGTGCTATCTACATGTGTGTGTTTTGTGGAACTGGTGTGGATTCCATTTAACCCTTCTAGTACCTACAGACATTTTAAGGTGTCCTTACGCAAGGGCATTATAGGTTGAAACCTACTTTGGGGAGGACCCACTTGCATGACTTTTGTAATTTCTACTTGTTGCACACCACCACATCATTTTATACCCTCCAAGTACTTCATTGCCAAATCTATTCTTTCCTTTGTCATCATTTTATCAAATGTTCCTCAAAACCATTACTTGTCCTTTTATGTGCCACTTAAACAAATCAGGTTTGACATTAAAATTTTAGGGTAATTTCCTTGAAAAAATTTCTAACTCTAAAATCACACTAAGCAAAGAATTCAACATTTATTAAAGGCAATGAGTAAGGTATGAAATAATTGAACTTCTTTCAATAACCTTACTAACAATTAATATTTTTGTGATTGTAGATGGCCCCTAAAAGAGGATAACAAGGAGGACTTTCTTAAGATGCAACTAAATGCCCAAGGAAAGGCAGAGGCCAAGGACCTCATGGAGGACATATAGAGCAGGAGGCACAATCATTCAACATCCATTAGGGAACTCTTGTCACTACATAGTCTAGCCAAGCAAAAGGTGGAGAGATTAGGGCCCAAGCCTATGAAGAGGAACAACGGCTATTTGCGGCATGGCATGTCATGGCTAATGAAGTGTTCCCATAGCTTCCGTGTTCATGGAAAGTGTTAACTCCATCAAACATTGGAACATTAGCATAGACAGCTCATAATCCTTAGATAGAAGAGGAGAAATATTAGGCGCTTCTTCAATGATATCAATCTCAGAAGCTTGGAGCGCAGGACAAAGGAGAGGCACCCATGGAGGAGCCACCACCAGCAAGAACCCCATGAGTTCCATAAGTTTTGTATTTTGTATCTATGTCCAAATTTTGTGTAATCCCACTCTATGGCATGAAATAGTCCATGGTCATTCAATAATCTCATACCTATCCCTTGTTTTCAATTGAATGAACTTGTTCCTTACTTTCTTTGACTTGAGGACGAGTTTTTATTCAATCATGGGGGTATGATGAATCATGGTTTGTCAGGTGTTGATATCAAACCCTTGATATTGGACCCTTGATAGCGAACCCTTGATAATAGACCCTTGATATTGGGCCCCCAATATTAGGTACATGATATCACTGCCTAGATAATGATATCATATACATGATATCATGGTTCCTTTGTAAGCCTATAAATACCACATTTAGATGCACAGGAAGGGGGAGAGTAAGTTAGTGTTAGAGTAGAGTCCTTTTTGTTCATTTTTAGTTCCTCTCAATCCTTTCCCCAATGCATGCCCGTAGTGTGATGACTATAATTGTATGGAACCTTTATTCAAGTGTAACATACTTGGACATGCACATGATTGGCAATAAAGATCGAGATTACTCCATCATTGCAGCATTCACTTAGTTTTAATTACTTAATTGTTATTTTTATTTATTGCTTTTTATTTTAATGTTTCTTTACCTTCCTTTACTAACCCTATTATTACATGTGGAATGAGTACCACTTAATCACGAGCATTTAAGTGTGACTACTTAGTAAACCAGTAGCATATCTAGGAGCACTCAAGTAATGTATGCTTGGTAATCCTAGAAGTAGTACACGAGGTCCAAGATGTGTATGGATGATTAAAGATAGATGCTCATTGCACTTAGGCTAGCTTAGATTCTCTTCTCCCACTCCCTCTTAGCTTAAAACCAAGTTATTTTCCATTGCCTCTAGGAGTAGCACTAGTTTAGGACCACATCATACACCTCACTCTAGACTAAATGTGAAAAAGCCAATACTAGTCTAGGTGGGAAGATAGAGAACTACAATCAACGTGTAACTATCTAGATACCACAACTAGCCCATTTGCAAAGTTTGACCTGATCATGCGTGAATGCTCATATTCATATGGTTGAGTGTAGGGGTACCTAGCCACTCATCACTAATTTTTAGACTTCCATATGTTAAATTTGATTATTCTATCACTTCTAAAAGGTTCAAATATGTTAAAAATGTCTCTTGTTTGATTGAAATCAAATAGTGAAATCAAAAATTACAATCATTTATTGCTGCAAAATATATCATCTATTTTGAGTCTTTTTGAGAGATCACCCATCTTAGTACTAGTTTAGGACAAATGTTTGTAATTACAATTTTTTCCCAATTTTCTACTACTTCATTAATTTGTCTTAGTTACTAATTTTTCAATGTTTTTCTATTTTAAATTTTCTCACCTTCATTTTGATATCTTTTTTGTTATTTCTTGTTTAAAAAAAAGAAAAATTCAAAATTTTCATATCACTGGAATTAGCGTGCAATGTAATATGTTACAATATTGATAGTTGTTGTCAACTACCACAGAAGGCAACATGCTATAGTATCAATGATGGTCATGACAAGAAATGGACTGAAACATGAGTAGTGGCTCAAGAAGATAACACACTATGAAATTGATGAGGTTATCAATGATCATGAATAGTCAAAACCCTAGTAACAATTGTAGTAGTGGCAATGGTGATAGTGGTAGTTGTGTTGGGTAGCAATGATGATGGTAGTGAGTGGTAAGGTGCCCAAAGGCAATGATAAAAGACATAAAGACCTACAAAGGGAGTTTCATTCCTATAGTTGAGAATGTCATTACCTACTATGTAGACACTTGCAGTAGCCTAGCTAGCAATAACACAAAATGGCTAGTTGCTAGGCTAGTGCCCTTCTACAGACAAGTTGGTCACAATGTGACAAGGCTAGGCTGATGCCCAACTGCACAATCATGTAATTGGATAGTTGTGATGACCAGTAACCACCAATCCTATCCTAAACTAGGACATGCACAAATTTTTTTAATTAATATTAAAATATAAATATCATTTTTCCTCTAATGTTAGCAACTAGAAAACTTCACTAGGTGGCTAGTTGAATGAGGTTTAACTAGTTTTAATAATCCAAAGGTCAAGAGATCAATCCATAGACCCAGACTTTTGGAATAAACATGAAAAAAGTTAAATTTAACTTTTAGTTTTTTAAAGTTATAAAATTTTAATTTTAATTAATGATATGTTTACCAAAGAAATGCAATATCTAATGAATCATGCCTTAGATTTTGCTAAAATTAGTATCATTGTAATTGTCTTAGAGAGCATTACTCATGATATCTCCAATCTACTAGTCCTACCAATTAGTAAATCAACAAAATTAATTATTAGTTAATAATTACTTAAAATTAATTACTTACTATCTAAATTTTAACTATGCTTTTCTCTAGTCATCTCTTTATTCAACTATTACTAAGGTTTGTAGATCCTCTCTATAAATTCATGGGAAAGAGGTGCTTTTGTGCATCATCTTTCAATTAATCCTTTGGATAGAAGTTGTAGAAATTATGTGGCATAGCAAGTTTGGAACATGGCTCCATCCAAGTGTTTTGATTAGGCTTCTCCCACCACCTTAGGTAGTATAGATTCCATTTTTACTATTTTGCATTAGAATAATGTAGTTGAAGCCAACAATCTACTTCATAATTTGTTAGAACTTGAGGGTTTTGAAAATATCAAAACTTCTAGGTTATCTAAATTATTAGTTCTTCCCATATATAAAACTACTTACTTGATGAGAGCGGTTGCTCTAGCAGTTATTCTAATTATTACAGTGGTTACTCTAGTAGTTATTCTAATTATTAGAGAGGTTACTCTAGCAGTTATTCTAATTATTAGAGCGGTTACTCTAATTATTAGAGTAGTTTCTCCCAAGCCTATAAATATAGTGCCCAAGCGCACAATTGGGAGAGAAGTCTTTTAGCAGTCAAGTAGCAAAACTCTTGGAATCTGTTTGAAAGTTAGAGTATTTTCCAAGTGCCTGCAATAGGAGGTCTAAGTGTGGATGGATCTTTATTTGAGCATTGTGTACCTGAGCTCACCTTTTGTACACCTTGATTCATCCTTGTAGCACTTGAGATTTGTTTTCTTACGCATTTTTTTTATTTTATTTTCTTATGTGTTTATTTTATTTTATTTTATTTTATGCACTTTACATTTCAGTTATTAGCACAACAATTCATTTTGATCAATTAAATAAATCATTAAATTACACAAGCACAACCACTTCGTGCATGCATATAATGCTTGGTATCCTAGTAACAATTAGCGTTTGGTAATCCTAGCAATGTTTCACTAGTTTAGGATGTGTACGGCAAGTGGGAAAGAATGCTAGTGTTAGGATTAGTTAGAACTTTGTTAATGAGTAGTTAAGTTAAATTAGTCACTTAGTTACCTCTCTCCTTTTCTACTAGCATAGGACATAAAAACATAAAATCTATAAAAATCATATGCCTAAAGCTTACTTAACCATACAATCATGACATATAGGTAAGCTTGGGAAGACAACAATCAACCAACCTATCCTTGTTCCACAAGGGTGCATAAACACTTAGTCCTTGGAATTCGACCGAATCGTGTGTGAAATGCTTATGTTCGTATGGTTGAGCGTAGGGGTACCTTGTCACTCATCATTACTGCAAGGATGTCGTAAGATAATGGTGCAATATTTACCATCTTTGGGAAAGTTTTCTTTCAAGACTAATTCTTGGAAGATTGGTAATTACTCTCACAATCATTCAAATTGTTTTAGATTTTCACACTAGGGAAAATGCTTTCATACTTAGCATGGAATAAACTGAATTTAAAGCTATTTATCAAAGAGTGTTATTTGATTATATTATTCATTCCTTACTTCCTTAGAAGGAATATTAAGAAGTTTTTTTATTGATAAAATTAATTATTAATTATTTTGGTTCATATATAACAAGGTTTTATGGAATCACTAGTCTTCCCATGCTAATTCCTACTTAATCTATCTTCTTTACAATGCTAAAAGTAGTAGGATATATGATTGGTCCCTCTTCTATTTCTCTACTTTATAGCTTGCCATGGAGGTTGGAACTGCTACTAAGATACATCTAAGAAAAGCTTATACCATCTATTGTGTGACCTTAATTATGACCTTACTCTTCAAATATGATGTTCCAAAAAGTGATCTCCATCATTATAATTCTCTTCTATACCTTGACTTTCTAGAAAAAGAAAGAGTTGCAAGGGCTCAAATTGAAGATTCCCAAAATGATCAAGAAGTTTTTGTATTGGCTTGGAATCTAGAAGGGGCTAATAAGGAATAAAATATTGGTTTTTATCTACATATTTTTTTTATTAATTATTTATCTTCGTGTTATTTATGTGCTAGTACACTCTACACTGTAGACTAAATCAGAAAGATATGCTAGGGAAGAAAATCCAAGAAAGAAGGAAGTAGCAGTAACATAACCTAGTTTCAAGGTTTTTTATTGATAAATTAGTATTATTATTACTATATTATTTTGTTATGTGTGCATTCATATTATCATTGATTTTATTCATAAACAACGTATCAAACAAGATTCTAGTGAACAATGTTCAAGTGTTAAGCACAAAGCGAAATGGATAAAACCATAGGAAAATGTAACTATCTATCAGCTATCAAGATTTGAATACTCATACTTTTAATGTTACTTTCATATTTGTATTGCAGATGTTCTTGGGTTAAGAGTAATTTATCCAAGAGTTTGAAAGGAACTCCCTATGTAAGTCTAGTTCCAAGTGGACTACAATCCCACCATTGAAATATTCTTAGGTACAATCTCCATTGGTGACTCTATGTAATGGTCCAACTCTATCTAAGAATCCACAAACCATATCATTGTTATCTATTTATAAATCCCTTTTCATTAACATGTCTTTTTCAGTTATCATCAATGGCTCATCATACTCTTTAGGATAAATGATGGCTACCATAGAGGAATAACTTTTTCTTCTTCATAATTTTAGTGATTGAATTGCTAAGAATACTCCACACTCTATTCATGAAAAGCTATATCACTTAAGGGACTCTAAGTTCTATGACCTAAAAAGTGATTATGAGTGAGTGTAGTCTAATGATTCATCAACATTTCATATCATCCATGGAGACACTCCAAAAGTTACCAAAAATATCAAAAAAATCTTAGGAGAACTAGAAAGTGTTACTTGCTTGGCCTAACACTTGGTGAATCATGGGCAAATACTCAAAATTGAAAATAATCGACTTCATGTAAATAATTATTTTTTTTTTATTTTTTTCCTTTTTCTTTAGTCTTTCTTTTCTTTCTACATATGGCTCTTATGTTTTGTTTATAGAGGAAGGAGAAGGAATGATAGGAGGATGTTGTATAATAGATATTTCAAGTCAACTATTAGAATCAGAAGTTGAAAAGGATAAAAAGGTAAAGGCTACCTCTAAAAGTACCACAAACTATATTTGGCAACTCTATGATGGCTTAACTAGATGCTAGGGTGTACTTAGAAAAGAGGATGCCACCATGGAAGAATGGATGCCTCAAGCAAAGATTGGCAAAGATCTCCTCCAATCCTTTAAATTGGATGTTTAATTCATCGTATGTCATTCATATTCACACATTTTCCATATCCCATCTTTTTTATTGATGTATTTCTTTTCTTATTTTAATAAAGAAGATTAGTGATTACTTTTTCTTCCTTTACTACAGCTTCAACTCTTGGACTATGGTTTGATAAAATACCAAATGTGACATCTCATTCCCAAATGTCAATGAATTTGATTCTTAGTTGCATAGAATCATTATTTAATGTGAAAATAATCCAAATCATACATATAAACATACAATATATGCAAAGGAATGGACTTAAAAGAAAATCAATAGTCAAAAATTATTAATGAAATTTAATTAGGTGCACTATCAACAACCTTGGATTATCTTCTTGTGACACTTAGAATCATTAGAGGCAATCTAGCATTGCCATCATAATTATGTCATCAAACCAAAGGGAGATTAATTCCTTCTTGTTCCACTTCATCTCACTATCATCACTTGACAATCTAGCTTCATAACTCCATGCCAATATGACCTCTAAGCCTAGTCTTAAATGTCACAGGTCAAACCCATCTTCAAGAGGTACCATGAATAGTTATAACTCCTCATAACATTATCACATTTTGATTTAAAGATTTTAAATAAAATTGAAGCCTTCTCTCCATGTTTTATTTTAATTTGAAATTAAATCAAAATCAAAATCCTATTGATGCATTTTTAAATAGAGTTTAGATTCATATCTCCAATAAACATTTCAACTCAAATTGAAATGTGGTTTGAAGAAAATGATTTGTTATGCAACATTTGAAATCAAAATGCAATGAGAAAATGATTTATTATGAAAAATCAAAATGGAAAAGAAAAAAGAAAAAAATTAAAAGTGAACTTGAAAATCAAAAAAGAAAAAGAAATGGACCACAAATAAAATTGAATTGAAATCAAGATAAGAAACAAAATGAAAATTGAAATAAAAATAATATAATGTTAGAGTTTAATTAATTTTCATTGCACTTACAATATAATGTTATAGCCTCAAGATCTTTTATAGGAGGATGTACTATTTGTAACTAAAAATAATATCATCATAACTTAAACTTAATATCCTTATTACATTCATATTTCGTAATATTCATTCATAAGGTTTCTTCTTCTCTCCATAGGTTATATTCTTTGTATCAAGTCATAACTATTTATAACCCATTGTATCTTTCCATACATTATTAATTATTATTCTAATGAGAAACTAATGATTATACATATGGTTTACAACTACATTCTAACACTCTCCTTTAAGCATTAGTTTTATATTTATTTTTTCTCCTACATAATTCTTGAATGGTTAAATTAGAAATATAAATGATGAAGAATACTTGTATGGTCATGTTGCTAGCCTATTTTTAAAAGATCAACATCATTCCATATTTCCTTTTTTCTTTTCGCTCATGAATTCCTTTTCTAGTGGGATCTTTCGGAATGCTGAAATGCTTATAATTTATGTTACTTCATAGCTTTCAATGATTGCAACTCATTGCTTTGTGCATACTTCCAAATAAGAAATTATTACAACTTAGTATCATTACCATGAAACTTCCATAAATTTCTTGGTTGCTTCAAATTTCTAAGTTATTTCTCACTTCGTAATTATCCCATAGATTCATGTTGTTTCATTTCCTTGATTACTTTTAAATGAATAAATAATTTTAGGCTTTCCTTATATATAAATTTTCCTTCATTTGAATTTAATGCTAATGTCATTCTTTAAAGCTTCTTAGTTTAGATTTCCTTAATGATGCTTTTGAATTACCAAGTTGCTCTTCTTAACCATCTTGTAACTCTCAAGGCTATTTTCTTTTTCATCTACCTTTAGTCCCTAGCTACCTTGAACTTTTTGGCTTTACCTATAGGATTCTAGTATCTTAGAATTTTAAGCTTTAAAACTAAAGATTTTAAGTGTGGCTCTTTTAGTTTACAAGTTATAATAATTTTTGTAATAATTTCTTCTTGTTCTTTGATTTGTGTTGGTCCTCATCAATTTTTTTCTTAAATTTGATATTATGTGCTAATCTCTCTTGCTTGCTTCAATACCATGTTACATTTTTGTTACACTTGTAATACAATATTATTACCTCAAGATCTTTTAAAGGAGGATGCAATATTCCTAATTGAGAATAACACCATTATAACTTAAATATAATATCAGTATCATATTTGTACTTCATAACATTTATTTATAAGGTTTTTTCTTCTTCTTTTCTTGGCCATCATTATTTTTTATATTTTTATATGGTATAATGTGTTGTGTGTCATGATAATGGAATAGAACTAATTTACTCCATAGGTTATATTGTCAAGTTCGTTCATGAACCTTTATATTTTTCCATACATTGCTAATTATTGTGTTAATGAAATACTAATGATTGCATGCCTAGTTGATAGTTATATCTATGCATCAAATAAATAGGGAATTGAGGATTTGTGACTCAAAATGCATTTTAGTGGAAGAGTATATGCAAAGACTAGGGATGGGTTGTTAGGTAGAAACTGAATAAAAATATAATAAATTATTTAAATAATTTTTTTCATATTCCAAAGTAAAATTTCTACCGGAAAATATGTCACATCAAATACATATAATTATATTTCTTTATTTCTTTTACATTTTAGATTTAATAAATATTATTTTTAATTTAATTTAAATTAAAAGTATCTCTTGAGAATCAGATATACGCTGCCTTAAGTACACATCATATATGCAAATCTTCTAAGATTCAACAATCCTCAGCCTACAACATAGAAAATATAAGCATACACATGCCCTCAACTCATGAACACCTCACATGAGCTGAGTTTTGTACTTCCAAGAAGCCGCATGTGTTCGTGTTGTTTTGCTTTTAACCAGCATGCTCATACTGCGGCTGCAACCTGCATGAGATAACTTTTTGACATAGCTCATTTTAAACTGATACCTCTCTCTTCTACATACGAAGAATAAGATTAGCTTAAAAATTTTGAATGAATCTTGAAAAATTATTTTTAACAATCGATTAACGTGAACATTGATGAGTTCACACGTACAGCTGAGCTATGTGATTAGCTCTGAAAAATTGTTGGATGCGCTGTTCGTATCATTAACGTTTCGCGAGTTCTCCATGTGCTAAGGGCAAGAGAAACGCATCCATTTAATCATTGGAGCCACCCTCAACTGTTAGTAATATGCCACGAAAGCTAAAAGCACAGACAACGTGCACAGCCCTGAACTGTCAGTAATATGCCACAAAAACTAAATATGTCACAACTTGTAAATGCTCTTCACCGAGACAATCCCACAGGGAAATTGTGAGTTTATTCAAATGACCTTCCTTTTGAGCTGGTTTTGAAACAAGTAGCATTGGATGAGAATCCTTGCATTGTTAGAAACTAGAGAAATTGGGAGAAATCAGTATGATTTATTGAAGAACAAATTTGGCTAATATATATAGCCTTACATAACTAACTGAAAAGAGATAAACATCCCACATCTAACAACTCTTAAGACATAGGAAGACTAAATCAAAACAAATAAGAATCCCTTAATAATAGGGATTTTATTGACTACGTAACAAATCACTTAAATAAACCCAATAATTCTTCCCTTAAACTGAATGCTACAAGCAATCAGTTTATGTTAGTTTTAGAAAATACTCCCAATAGTTCTCATAGCTTTCAGAAGACATTCAGCTTGAGTGGTTTAGTCATTACATCAACCAATTGTTCTTGTGTATCACCATCTCCATAGTATTAGCCTTGATGAGCTCTCAAAGAAAATGGAAGCACACCTCTATGTGCTTACTACAACCATGCATTACTAGGTTCTTCGAAAGTTTGATTGTAGAACTACTATCACAATGAATAATAGTTGGTTTATCTTGCTTTTGATTTAGCTTTCCCAACACCCTTTTCAGCCATACTACCTGGCATGCACATGAAGGTGCAGCAATGAACTCTACCTCCATATTAGATAGACTTATGACTGGCTATTTTTTTGATGACCAAGATATTTCTTCTGAACTCAATAAAAATAAATACCTTGATGTGCTCTTTCTATCTTCTAAATCTCCAGCATAATCACTATTGGTGTAAGCAACAAGTTCATCATCTTCTCCCTTCCTATAAAAAATTCCAAACTTAGTTGTTCCCTTCAAATATCTCAACACCCTTTTGCTACTTGTAGATGAAGCTTACTTGAATTTTCCATATACTTGCTAATAAGACTCCCCACAAACGTCATGTCTAGTTGAGAAGCTGTGAGATACATCAGACTACCTACCATTTGTTTATAGTAAGTCTTATCCACCTTAACCCCACCTTTGTCCTTCACAAGCTTAAAGCTATGAACAATAAGATTTTGGATATAATTACTTTTATCTATTCCAAATCTTTGCAACACCTCCAATGCATACTTCTTCTAACTGATAAAAAAACCATTTGATCTTTACAAGACTTCGATACCAAGAAAATACCTCATCTTACTAAGATCACTCATGTTGAACTCATGCTTCAAAGATTTTTTAAACCCTATAAACATCAATTCATCATTTCCTATAAAAATGAGATCATCAACATACAAACTTATAATTAAAACTTTGTCTTCTCTTGTCCTGATAAATAGATTATGCTCATAGTCATACTTCTCAAATCCTTCCTCCATGAAATAGGCTTCTATATGGCTGTACCAAGCACATGGTGGTTGCTTAAGCTGATAAGGTGCCTTCTTTAACTTATAAACCTTTTGTTCATGATCCTTTTGCACCTAACCATAAGACTACTCCACAAAAACATTTTCATTCAACTCATCATGTAAAAATGTAGACTTCACATCTAGTTGGTAGATGGTCCATCCCCTTTGAGTTGCAAGTGCTACCACCAAACAAATAGTCTTCATGTGTGCCACAAGTGTAGAAACTTATGTATCATCTAACCGATACTATTGAGCATATCCCTTTACTACAAGCCTAGCCTTGTATTTGTTCACTTCTCGATTCTCATTAAGTTCAATCTTATAAACCCACTTCACTCCAACTTTCTTTCCTTCCTCAAGCAACTTCGTTAATTCCCACATTTATTTCGTTGTATTGCTGTAATATTCACATCCATGACTTTCCTCCACTTCTCACTTTTCATAGCATTTTCAAACTAAATTGGATCAGTAGCTGCAACCATGGTCCAATAAGCTTCTTGTTCAAAAGTTCCTTCTCCTATGACATAGTCTCTAATCCATATTGGTGGTGCCCTATTCCTCCTTTCATTCGAGCAAGGAGAGCTAGTCAAAGAATTACAGAAAAGATTCTCCTCTTCTTCTTCTATATCAAGATGATTAGACTCACTTTCCTCGTCGTTCTCATCAAACTTAGCTACTTCCTCCTCATGATCACCCCATTCTAAATCACACACAATGACTTATTTATATTTTTTATCCTAATCCCAACTTTTGTCTTCTTTGAATACAACATCCCTACTTATTATGATCCTTTGTGAAGCTAAATCATAAAGTCTATAAGCCTTCGATCCTCACTAACTCCAAGTAGAATACAACTCAAGCTCTCATCATCTAGCTTAGATCTTTTATCATTAGGTACATGAACATGAGAGACATCCAAAAACTCTAAAATACTCAACTACAGGCTTGACTCCACTCCAAGCTTTTTCTGGGATCATATTTTTCACTACTAATGTTGGAATTTGATTCAAAATGTGCACCATCCAGTCTATTGTTTCAGGCTAGAAAGCTTTGGGAATTTTCTTTTCTAAAAGCATACAATGAACCATATTCATAATGGTTCTATTCTTTTATTCTGCAACATCATTTTGTTAGGGCAAGTATGCAACTCTCAATTGCTCTCGTATACCATTTACATCACAAACATTGGTGAGCTCTTGTGATGTAAATTCTCCTCCATGATTAGTACATAAACCTCTAATAGACAAGCTTACTTCCTTCTCAACATGAATCTTAAATCTTTTAAAAATAGCAAAGGCTTTTGATTTCTCAATTAAGAAGTAAACCCATGTTTCTCTACTAAAGTCATTAGTGAAAGTAATTAGATACCTTTTCTTGGTATTAGAGATGGACGTGATCGCTCAACAAATATTACCATGTACCAATTGAAGAATTTGTAACACACTCTAGGTGCTCTTCTTTGGAAATGAGTCTCTTTGTTGCTTGCCCACCAAACAATCCTTGCAAAGCCTTGAAGGAGACTTAAGTCGTGGTAAACAATCTACCATTTTCTTCTGCTGAAGAGTCTTTAAGCCCTTAAAGCTCAAGTGTCCATATCTACAATGCCAAAGTTGCACCATATCTTTTGTAACTTTGTTGAGACAAGATGCTATAGGTTGAGATGTAGCATGCAACATGAACATTCGATTTGAAGACACCTTCATTTCCATGATTAAGCCTCTCTTTGGATGAAACACCTTACACTTTCCATGTTGAAATAAAATGGTAAGGCCCTTTTCTTGCAATTGCCCAATACTCAGCAAATTGTTTTTCTGCTCTAGCACATAAAGTATGCCTGTGATAATCTGTATTACTCCATTCACCTGCAAGTTTATGTTACCCTATTCCATTATAGCTATGCTTGAGTTGTTACCTAGTTTCACCATATCTTTGAAATTTTCATCAAGATCAAAGAAGTATTCCTTCTTTCCACACATATGATTGCTATATCCCAAGTCAACAAACCATACATTGTCTCCATTGGCCTTATTCATATCTGGATACACCATCAGCAACATGTCTTCTTGAGTCTTAACATCACTGCCCTCCTTCTCCTTGCTTGGACGTTCCCATTGAAAGTGCCCAAGCTTGTGACAATTATAGATCTCCACTATGGCTTTGTCGAAGCTTTGTTTGGCTCTTTCCCTTTCTCTTTCTCTAAAACTTCCACGGCCTTGACCCCTTCCTCCCGATTGATTGCCATGGGTAATCTTCAATGCATGTTCTTCTTCAACATGAGAACTCATGCATTGTTCATGCACAGGTAGGTTGCTTTAGGTATTTATTGTTTCTAGCATATTAATAGATTTTTCTGAGAAACTAAAAGGTTTTCCCATAGTTATTAAATGAAATACATTTAAATTAAGGATATTTCTCCATAAATAGTAATTTCTTTCATAATATATGAATTATATTGGTAGTTCTCTTTCCATGTATCACTTTTGTTTCATTTTGACATGAAAATATTCAAATTCTTCTAAATTATTGTTTGGATTCTTTATGCCATTTCTTTTCTGCAACCTTTTGCTTGGCCATTTTCCCTTACGTTTACGTTTCCGATGCTGTCACAGTTTCTGGTAACTATGACATACATTAGTTCCACCACGGTGATGTTAAACAAACAGTAAAAGAAACTCTATAAACTTGCTTAGGCACATACAAATAAACAATGAACAGAATTCCCTTTTCAATATTTAAAAATTATATCTTGCACAGAAACTCGAATCCGTACTCCGTCATCATGAGACGCGGTTGTTCGGAACATGCAGCAGGAAATTGTCAAGTTGAAATGCTTAGCTCACTAAATTTCGTCGCAGGCGCCCACTTGCAGCACGGACACATAATTGGATTTTAGCTTACGTTTCTAAGATCAAAAACAGATCGTGTTTGCATGTGCCAATGCCTAGTTTACCTACATCAGAAACTCCTCTTTGCATTTGTCCAGTGGCTGCAAGTCATGACACAAAAATTATGCCACCACTGTTCCACCATAAATGTAATGCTAGCTTAAGCATCCACGCCTCTCTCCCTCTCTTTCTGACCCAGGCAGGCTGTAGCCCACTGAAAGAACCGTTGTTGCTGTTTACTTTGCTGCTTGGCCTCTCCGTTGCTGCTAATTTTGCTATCTATTTTTGCATGGTTGGTACTTGATTGGATCCTTCCAAATCATCCAAGGAAATTGTTAAACGATTATCAATTTGCATTTGACCTCTATAATGAAAACAAGAAAAGAACAAACCATATCCTCGGGAAAAAGTGGAATAAGATCTTAACCCAGAATATGCATCCGTCAATACCTACCAAACTTTCTGTGGGCCTGTTCTGAAACAGCCTTTGATGTGAGCGGATCTGATGCTCCCTAACCACTCATTCCCCAACAAAGAATTTAAAATCTTCAATACTTTCGAGGGATTGGCATGCCAAACGGTACAGTATAGGCTAATAATGCTCATAGCAGAGGCATGTCTGCGACCTACGTACATGCTTCTATGTGTTCTGCTTATAAATTCAAAGAGTCATAGAATTCTCTGCACAATTGTCATTGTCTCTCCCTCTTGGAATCCTGCATTTTACTTCTGCTTTGTGGGTTTTTGGTCTCAGATTGCATTGCACTGTGCTTTATCATTTCCCCATTTCCCCAAGTCTTTTTCTCTCTGCTGCCGGTCTGAGAATAAACCATGGCTGCAAGTTGCATCAGTTGCAGCAACAACACATGCTCAGCCAAACAGAACAGCAGCGTATGGTGCTGGACAGTTTCGATTGCAGTGCTGAGTTTTTCACTGTGTCTGGTATTATGGTTCATGTTTGTCCAAATGGACTTCATCATGGATGTTGTGGGAGATAATTTCAGATGGTGGAAGACCAAGACCACTGTCTATGTTCTTCTGAACATCCTAATTTTGACAATTTGCCTGAGCTCACGAGCCATCACTCTGTCACAGGAGATGGGTTTTTTGCCCTTCTCTTCCTCTCATGATATGTCTGAATCATATATTTTTGAAAAGCTAAAACCCTGCTGCAACATATTTGGAGAAGCCATGACAGAAGTCGATGGGAAAAAGAGCTCCACCACCAATTACAACTCCTTAATGGAAAGGTCAGCAACAATGATGTCAAATTTTTGCTGCAGTCGAGCCTCCGAGAAACAATCACCAACAGTGAGAGCATGTTCAACTAAAGCGAATAGTTTGGTGGTATTTGAGATAGGTGAATTTGCAGAGGAGAAAGATCACAAATCCCTGGAACCCAAACAAATGGACGAAAAAGCAGTGGTGAGCCACTACAGAGAAATGGAAATTGGAAAGGAGGAATTGTATTACAGGGCAGAATCTTTTATCAAAAACTTTCGTAGACAGCTGAAGATGGAACGGGATGATTCTTGGAATACTCTCGCTGCTGGTCCATAACCCATGTTTAGAGTTCTTGCTTCAAACATTTATAAATAATTGTAACAACTTATGCTGTATATTCCACCTATTGAAGGTGTTACCCTGTCCTCGATTGGTGGGTTAATGTCATAATTTAATAGAAAAATATTAGCACCGTTATTAGAAGTCAGTACATGGGGTTTCTGATTTACAAAACACAAGTTAGAAACATGCCAACGTAAAATTCTTTTAAAATGTTTACATGAATTTCTAAACAGTGACCTTTTGCTTTAATGCTGATAGCTAACTTATGGTATGATGAATTTGTAAAGAGTGGACCTTTGCTTTAAAGCCTGAAGCTATATTGAGTGACCTTGTTCACAGAAGATTGCAGTGCGTGAGAGGTTGCCCTCTCTCGATCTTGCAACGTAATGTGGAATTTTCTGATCAACCACAAAATTCGAGAACAAATTAATAAGGATACTTGTGCAAATCTTTATTAACGTCAAAAGTGTTCGATACTTAAAGACTCGCACTAATCCTCACGTATGATTAGCGTCGTACATGAATTTAGACATGATTTTTCCTTGCCATTCAAATCCAAACCTGCTAAGGAGAAAGCAGGGGACTGCCTAAATTACTGAAGGATTGCACATTCGCACCAGAGATTTGATGGCAAAAGGCTATTAAGGTATACAAGCATTATATAAAAGATTGTTTAAAATTAAAGCTGTACTTGTCTTAGACCATTGTCTTGCAAGGAAAGTATGCTCATTCTAGTCACGCTTGAAATACCTTTGGTTATACCAAGTTTTTGAGTGCTTAACTGCTCACACATCCCACCCTACCACCCCATTAAGTTAAAACTTAAAAGGCTTAATAAAAGTTCCAAGATGAATCTTCCTATGCCTCCCCAAATCGTTGAAAACGAAATAATCCAGTAGATCCAGTGACACGTGACATAAATACAGCTTATCTAAGCTTATACCAACACGACTTTGACAATCTAAATGCCTGGATGTTAGCAAAGCCATGCCAAGTTAAAATTTTGCTCTAACTCCTCAGCCAAAGCCATCCTGGCGCTTACAGCTTACGATAAGAGGAAGCAGGGCCACCATAGCCATGGTCCTGCACACAAAAACTCATCTCATGGTGTACGCATAGGCAAGCAAGAAATATCCGTGTAAGCTCCAAAACTCTATTTCCCATTCAATTATGTTAATGAAACTAAATTCTTTATTTAATAACAGCAGCTTTACCCACTTCAATTGGAACTTGTGACTTAGGATTTCATGCTCTCAAAAGGCAACCTCCTTTTCATTATGGAATAAACCAGCTTAGCTCTCGTTGTTGACAAAGGAGCACCGAAAGCACCCTATCTCCCACTTGAGCAGCTTTTTTCAGTTAAGGAGTTGTTGCTCGACTGCAGCAAAAATTTTGTTTGTTAGAACGCTGCTTTTTTCAGTTTTTCGGAAGTCCAAATGAGTAACAGAACAGGAACCTTTACAGGCAGCTGCATTGTTTGTTAGAACATCAACGTTACTTTATCCTCACACAAACTGAAATCCTTTTTGTCACTGCCCTCAGCTAAACAGAAGTAAGACGCCAGCTACTCAAGGTCTGAAATTACCAACACCTGCAACTCTTCTATGGATGTGATATGCGTTGGGGACTCTTCTTTTGTCGCATTTACTTCCAGAACGGGCTCGCTTACCTCTTTTTTGGAAGAGCAAGTAATGGGTAAGTAATCATGTTTATCATAATGTAGGCGATGACGATGACAGGCACATAACAGGTCCCCCAACCAAACTCCTTGCTATAGTTGCCAGCAAAGCAAATGGTGGATGAGTTGTGGTGCTAGCTATTTGTTGGAAATTGAAAAAAAGTGGGCTTTGACGAGATTCTAGACAATTAAAAGAAGGGGATGTTGGAATCTTGGCATACTTGTATTACATGTATATATAAAAAGAAAATCATCATTGGAGGTACTTTAGTCTAATTATAATTTTATGATTTAGCATTATCCATAGAACACATGACTTGTATTACAACTAGGGTAATATTTTATTATTTAAAACTTCATATTATTTAAGATGCCTTGTCACATGGACTTGAACTGGATTAGACTGCCTATGGAGCACCTCCTAATAGTTAATGTAGCAAGTGTTAAATGTCTGAAGTTGGTTAATTAAAAATAATCTTGGGTGCACTTTCCTTTTCATTTTTTGTGGCTTTTAGGCTTTTGTTTGTGCAGTTTGTTAGTTACCTTATCAACCCCTAAGATTCTATTAGAAAACCTATAAAAGAAGAACTAGTTTCCCAAAAAGTTTTCTTTCCCATTTTTCATCTACTTTTCTTTCTTAAGCATTAAGAATCCTCTCTATTTTCTTTTAAGTAACCCTATTGTGGTCCAACAAGGCTAAGATGATAATGAATCCTCTCTATCCCTTTTACTACATTGATAGACATTTAATTATTTAACATATAAGAATTGTAAAATTCTTGCTTCATATTAGGATTAGTTAAGAAGAAGTATTGATCAGTGATAAGCATCATAGGAATTTGCATTCTTTAGGATGGTTCTTCATCTTCGATAAGGATATCCACTCTACAAAATAGAGGCAAAAGTTTATTCTTATTTAATATCTTGAATTTCAAAACAAAAGAACTGTTAAAATGTTGAAAATTTCCATTGCATCTTTTAAATTCAAGCTTGTTTCCTAGCAAGCTCCAACATTTTACAATATTTCATTAACTTAATTATTTAAATGTGAAGAATGATGCCTCTTCTTAAAAGGTGTAGCAAGTCCCTTGCTATATTATATGCAGAAGGGTGGTTTTTATAATAGACCCTCAAAAATAAAAAATTTTAACAGTAGTAATATGATGGTTAATGAAAAAAAACCCTGATACAAAACACATTACATCATAGCTACAAAGCATCAAAAATAGGGTTGAGAGAAAAAAGAAAGGATCAATGATTTTGGGGGTGCCAATATTGGTTTTCACCCTTGAAACTAATCTTGAAAAACCTCCTGATGAAGTGCTAAAATGGTCGATGCGTTTACTAGGCCATGTATATAGGACCCCGTATATGCGGCCGCGTTGATGCAGCCCCATCGATGCATCCCTCTATGTGTCAACATGGCCCTGCTTACGCAGAGCCTATTTTTACCTATAAATAAGTAGCCCTCCACCACACCTAGGTATCTTTTAGTTAGTTGTAGCAAAGCCCTTGCATTTGGTTTCTGTAGGAGCTAGAATATTTTCCCAAGTGCATGCCCATAGTGTGATGCTTGTAATTGTACAACACCTTTATTCGAGTGTGACGTACTTGGACATGCACATGACCGGAAATAAAGATCGAGATTACTTCATCATTGCA